>ML337050.1:0-28663 GCA_005239505.1 Nicotiana paniculata | reverse complement strand
TGGACCAGGTCCAACTACCCCAAGAAACATGATAGGGGGAACTCAACAGCAAATCACTCTGGAACTTGGCCCTGACCCTGCTTCACAACAACAAGACACCATGTGATCATCTCGAAATGAACAATTGGTGCTCAAACCATACAGATATCAAATCTCTCATCCTCCTAAGAACATCATAACAAATTTGACATCCAGAATCAAAACAAGATCCTCCTTGAAACATCTGTGTGCATTTGATGCCTTTCTATCCTTGATCGAACCAAAGAACATTGCTGAAGCCTTACAGGATGCTGACTGGGTAAATACCATGCAAGAAGAGCTGAATCAATTTGAAAGAAGTCAAGTATGACACTTGGTACCCAGACCACTAGACCGATCAGTGATTGGCACAAAGTGGGTCTTCAGGAACAAACTCGATGAGGATGGAACTGTTACAAGAAACAAGGCCATACTGGTTGTCCAAGGATATAGTGAAGAAGAGGGAATTGACTATGATGAGATCTTTGCTCCTGTGGAAAGACTAGAGGCAATCAGACTTCATATAGCATTTGCTGCACACATGGAATTCACTCTCCGTCAGATGGATGTAAAGAGTGCTTTCCTCAATGGCTATCTGAAGGAAGAAGTATTTGTCAAACAGCCTCCAGGTTTTGAAAGCAAGGAGACATCTGACCATATANCTCCTGGTTGTGCAAATATATGTGGATGATATCATATTTGGGGCAACCTCTGACAAATTGAGTAAGGAATTTGCTAAACTTATGGGGAGTGAGTTTGAGATGAGTATGATGGGTGAGCTAAACTTCTTTTTAGGCTTGCAAATCAAGCAAAACTCAAATAGAACAATGATCCATCAACAAAAATATGTGAAAGAATTGCTCAAAATCACGTGTGAGCACGTGATTTTTCACCCACCATATACTCCTACAAAATTCAATAAAATAAATTAATTTACGATTTTTTGTTGAATTTTAGCAAATTAATTGTGAACTGTTTGCATTTTGCATAGTCATAGTCCATTCTTTTTAATTATTAAAAGTGCATCAAGAAATTATGAATTTATTATTTGTAATTAATTGATTAAATAACAAGCGGATAATGATTATTGGATGTAATATGATTTTGACAACTAATTACTAAATTAATCATTTTTACCCAGTAAATCACTGATTTAATTAAGAATATAAATTAATGGTTTTACTCATGATCAATTTATGATTAAATGAAATAAAGTTTAGAACTAATTATTACTTTTTAAGTAGGTTTGGTTTTAATTAAATTGAGATTAATTAATTATAGGGTTAATTAAGGTGTTAATTAATTATAAGATGATAATTGGATTTAATTAGTCATTAGGACCTGGGTTGATTTTGCCCAGACCCAAAATAATTAGTCTCTAAAATACCCATAACGACCCATCCCAAACCCCTTACCCAGCCTGTCCCGCGTGACAACCAAACGACCCTGTTTTGCCCCATCAAACTCCCAGCCGTTGGATCATCTTGATCCAACGGTCCTGAACTCCATACCCCTAACACTATATAACTTTCCAAATATCACCCCCTACCCTCATTCCATTAAAGTCTAACCCCCCAAACCCTAGAGCCGCCTCCCCATCCCGTTCGTCTCTCTCTACTGTTAAATGAAACCCTAGCCGCCCTAGGGTTCCGCTGCCCGGAAATAGCCTACTAGCGGCGGATCTCCACCAATCGACCCTAACTTTTAACCAGATGATCCTCACCCTTCCCTCAATCACCTCCCGTCACTGATTCCACAAAAATCCACCAAAAACATCCGATTTCAGATCTAAGAATCTGAAAAAACCTAAAGAGCTACAGCAGTCGACTTCGAACGATTCAACGATTCGGACCTACATGAGTCAGTTGCTCTTGATAAGAGCAATTGATTCATGTGGGTTTGACTCGTTTTCAAACCCTCCGGAGTCCGGCCAAGGTCTGGCTATTTCATTTTTTCCGGCCAAAATTCCTTTAATGGGTATCCCCCACTTCCTTTCTATGTGTTTCTTGATTGATAGCATGAATAAGCCGTAGTTTACTCACTGTTTTTCCTTTATTACATCACTGTTTTTGATTTTGTTTTCTTTTACCTGTTCATGTTTTCTTTTTTAGTTTAAAGTCCCAAATGCATTTAGCTTAGGTTTTTATCACTATTTTGTATGATTTAACTGTTCAAGTTTAGTAATTTGTATAACTAAGATTGGCATTAGGTTTTGGTTTAGTTTCCTTTCTCTGCTAATTTCCAGACATCTTTATGTTGGTGAATTCTGTCAATAAACGAGCATGAACAACTGATTGATTAAATCCCTGAATTTATATGTTGAAATGCTTGTAAGTAAACAACCTCTATTAGCTGTTTGCTCGTGTATTTTTTGAGGTCGTCGTTTGATTTAGCCTTGATTTTGCTGCCTATGTTATTAGTCTCAATTAGATGTTAACTTCCAATTAATCATAGGTTAAATTTAAACTCTTAGGTTAGATTGGCATATTTAAGTAACTTAAACAAACTAATTCCCCTAGGCTCAAGTGAAACTTAAACAGACTTTAATACAAGGAAACTGACTAAGTCTAACAACTAGTTAATTCTCATTAATCAACCAAAATCCTAAACAAGTTGAAATCAGTTAATAATTAGAAACTAATCAACCAATTAGGCTAATACTTAGTTCTAAAACAATATTTGGTCATGGTTTAACCTAGACTTATCAAGACTAATTTGGTTAGCAATAATTTTCTATAATCATTTGTTTAATAGTTTAACCTAGTCTAATAGTCTCTTAAGTATTTAACTAAATCCTAACAGCTGTCTAAGATAGTTAGTTCATGATTAATTAACTAAAACAAATTAGTTAACCTAGGCTTAATAGTTAGCCAAGTTTCTGATTTTAGGTAATCGAGTTGAATTAACCAAATTTAATCAGTTAACTTAGGTTAAGGAGTTAAGTTGGTTGACTTGCATTAATTAACAAGCTAAACCTAGTTGACTAATAGGAACTTAATCAATTAACCTTTTAACTAACTAACTTAACCCTAGTTAAGAATAACTAATAGCTAACTAAAGAACATAACTAGTAGTTAACAATAGTAAGCTAACTAGAGTTAATTAACTAAACTGAACCCAAGTAAGTAACCCTGGTTACCTAATGGTAAATATAGGGACTTCAAGGGGTATATCAGGTGATGTATATTAGGAAGTCAGATTTGTAAGGGTAAAAAGGTCTTTTAATAGGTAAGAAAATTCTAGAATAGGGGGCAGCTGTCCCAAAGATAAGGTTGACAGCCGCCCTATGTACTATTTAGTACTATTTTTCATCTTTTGGATAGGGAATATTCCAAAGAATACCCCATTCCCAAATATCCTATAAATAGACCCTTTTTGTACAATTCTACACTTTTTTTACACTCTGGGAGCTGCTGAAATACAAAATACTTCTCATTCAAAAAAACAAAAAGGCTTTCAAAAAGAAAAGATTATAGAAAAGAAAGGATATGATTTCTTTTTTTTTGAAAGCAAGTTCACAAATAGATGGCCTAGTTCAACTTCTATCTTCTTTTTTGGGTTTCTGATTTCTGGAAGTGTTTCTCCAAACATTCATACTCAAGATTTCTGGGTTAATTATTGTTGGACTGCTTGGTTTATTCCTGGATTTTCTGTTTGTTGCTGTTGATTTCTCTTCCTTCTTGCTGTTTGTTGTTCATACTTGACCTTTATTTGGTCAAGTCTCTTGCTGCTTTTCTCTTTAAAGGTATGTAACGGTGAACCCGTTAGATAAAATTAATTGTGTTGAAATTGTTGATTCGTGTTGTATTTACTTTAAGCTTTTATGAATCTGAATCTTCTTCTCCTCCATTCTTGATATGAAAACTGAAGTAAGGTTACTATTATTTGACTGTATGCATGCAACTCCTGGAATCATCTTAGATTTGGTAGTTAGATGTTAATTTCATATGTGTTTGGCATGTTAGAGGAGTTCACTCTAGGGTAGATGAGTTTGATTCCTTAAATAATCAGACTCACCCCATGATAAGTGCACAAATATTAGCATTGGTTAGCTGAAGTTTGCCCTTCAAAAAGGGTACACGGTATATAGTTTAGAAAGACACTAGAGTGAGGAGTCTGAACCCTTAAATGGTCAGATTTTCCCTCTAAGAAATGCCTAAATAATTAAAGTTCCCATATCGTTTAGAATTGTGTTAGTATTAGCACTAGGGTAGAGGAGTTTGACTTGTTGATAGTCAAATTCACCCCATATTAAGTTCTTAAACAATAGCTTATCCTCCTTTGAGGTTATGAAATAAGCAATCAATAAAGACTATAGAATGATGAATCTGAACCCTTTAAGTGGTTAGGTTCGTTCTCTAAGAAATGCCTAAAGAATCAAAGTCATTATATTGAGTTGAATGCCACCCCTTCCATAGTCATATTCATCTCACAGGCATAAGGAACTATGTTCAACGGTAACCATATGAAGGTCAAAGTGAATCTGAGTTCTCTATAGTCAAGATTCCTTCTAGAATGATACTTGAAAATCCTTTGTTTAGAGGATCTACAGATACTGATATTGAGATTAACCAAAAGGTATCTAGATAAAGTAGTAGTAATTTCGAGTTCTTATGTAGTTTAGGAGTAGCTCTGTATTTCTCAGGATTGTAATAGATGTCACTAGTATAAAACAACACCAAAAATATGAATCCGACCCAATGGCCATGTTTATCCCAATTAAAAGTGCTTAAATATTTGTTGAGGGTTGTCCATTTAAAAATAGCATTAAGAGGACTGGACCCGGCCCCTCCACAACGGGCAGATCCACTCTCTATCGATGCATAAGAGTGCAATGTTGTTCAAGACTCAATGGCAACTGCAAATCTGCACAGAAGCCACCACTAGCTTCCAATTGATCAGTTTATTCTCATTTATAGTATAGGTGATGTAACAATACGTTTATTAGACCATGTACACATTTATTTTGTATTGTAAAAAATCGGACGGGACACTGTGAATCTAATCTTCAAGTCGTCATTTCTTCTTATTAACGTGCCATCCCAGAAAGTTGAAGTCATATTTTTTTTGACAGTTTTAAACATTTGTGCCCTGTTTTCTGTTATTTTAAAAATACCCATGTAATATGGTATACAATGACTAATACTTATTTGGAATTTGAGAATGCCTTCTTTATTTTTAGTGTTCCAGTTTGTGTAACTTCTATTGAATCTGTCGATTTCCTTTATACATGAAGGCTACTTTCTTAAAAACAAAAACAACATCGTTTAGTGGTCAAAATGATAATAATTATCCAAATCTGATTCTGATTTTTTACGTTAAAGTTGTTGGTTAGCTATTTATGCTAGTATTCTGATTAAGTCATGCTTGGCTATATTGTCAGAACTACTTGATACACGAACTAGTCACAATTAGGATTGGCCAAAAGAGTTGAAATAATTTGGGGCTAAAATATGGCCATAGCCTGAAACATGTTATCTTTAGGCTATTGAACATCATTTTAGGCAAACCTCTAGTTGGAATGATACCTTCACTTTGAAACTTGATAAGGATCAATCATTACCTCAAAATTATCTTAAACTACACTCGGGAGTGACAACTCATTTCCCCGACTCTAACTAAAAACAATAATAAATCACATGTTGCAATCGCGGGTGCATTTCATGTGACGCGGTTGCGATGTGTCTAAAACCGACAAGTGCACGCCACCTTGACTTGTTCCAAGATAAATCCATAAACATCCTAATTGGTCTTAAAGCTAAAAACCGCCCTTCAAATAGAAAATATAGAGAATAATCAAACATCGCCTCAAATAGGCATTATAAAACCGTCACGACCATAGTCTTGACCACGTAATCTACACTCGGGTGCGACAACTCATGTCCCCGTCTTCAACTCCAAATTATAATAAAAATCACATGTTATAATCGCGGGTGCATTTCATGTGGCGCAGTTATAATGTGTCCAAGAACAAACAAGTGCACGCCATCGTGACTTGTTTCAAGATAAATCCATAAATATTAAAAGCGGTTAAAAGGTGAAAAAGGATAAAATGCAAAATAGGTTTAAAATATGTAAATAATTAGATAATTTAAGCCAAATATCAATAGTTAAGCGACCGTGCTTGAACCACGAAATCCGGGAGTGCCTAACACCTTCTCCCGGGTTAACAGAATTCCTTACCCGGAGTTCTGGTTCGCAGACATTTTAAACAGATTCAAAATTCCTCGGTTTGGGATATTGAAAAATAAATGGTGTCCCGGAACACCGTAAAACTCCGGGTGGCGACTCTGAGTAGTGTCACTTAAATTGGAAAAACTCCCTTATCCAACCTTACGGAGGAAAAAGGAGGTGTGAAAAAAATATGAGAAAGAATTGATCAAAATATTTAAAATGGAAGACTCAAAAGAAATTGACACCCTCATAGCCACACCTACAAAATTAGATGTGGATGAACCTGGTTCATCCATTGATCAAAAGCTATACCGAGGGATGATTGGGTCTTTATTATATCTCACTGCCAGCAGACCTAATATTGTGTTCAGTGTAAGACTGTGTGCGAGATTTCAGGCAAATCCAAAGGAGTCCCATCTAACTGCAGTGAAGAAAATTCTGAGATATCTGAAGGGCACTACTGATTTATGTCTTTGGTATCCTAAAGGTAGTAATTTAGACCTTGTAGGATATGCTGATGCAAATTATGCAGGTTTCCTGGTTGATAGGAAAAGTACTTCAGGCATGGCTCACTTTTTGGGCTCTTGCCTTGTGTGTTGGACAACCAAGAAACAAAACTCAGTAGCCCTGTCTACTGCTGAGGCTGAATATGTAGTTGCAGCCTCATGTTGTGCTCAGTTTCTATGGATCAAGAAACAACTCATGGATATTGGTATAGAGGTTGGATGCATTCCTATTTTCTGTGACAATACTAGTGCAATTAGCATGACGAAGAACCCGGTTCATCATAAGATAACCAAGCACATAGATGTCAGACACCATTCCTTAAGAGATAACTATGAAAAAGGAATGATCATAATCGAATTTGTGGTACTGACAAACAAATCGCAGATATCTTCACTAAGGCACTAAGTAGGGAGCATTTTGAGAGAAACAGGCTAGAATTAGGGATGATTAAGATCACCTAATTGAGAAACAAATTTTTTTTTTTTTGGCTAGAAACACAAAAATAAGTAGCTAACCAGACTAATCATTGCTCAGTATCATGACTTCACTGCCATACTCTTTTGCCATGTATTAATATGATTCCGTGACTACGAATGCTGTTTTTCTATCTTTGTAAATTGAGGCAAATTAAAGACTATAACTCGATGAACCTGGTTCATCGCTGCTGGTTCATCTGACTGACAAGGTACTTGCTCATCACCATACACTTATTGAAATAATTATAGTCACACATGAGCATGACTCTATCTATATTTGGTTCATTTCAAATTCTCCGTACGTATCCCAAAATGAACCCATTTCAAAGAGTTCCATCGAACCTTAATTAACCTAGATTTAAGGAGTTATAACCGTCTAATCACTGACACTCCTGCATCGATTAGACTCCCACTTGACCAAGAATTATACCCGTTGTATAATTAATAACCACATCTTTAAAAGTCCATCATTACCTCCCCTATTCAAAAGCATAACCGTCGAACCAAGTTCATCATTCCTCTTATACCAAAGTGATCAACATTCTTCTCTCCCCAAATCTTCATAACAATGTCTCATTCACCACCCCCTGCTTCATCTTCATCAACCACCCCTGATTACTGGGTCGGTCTTGACGACACTGGTTCTAATTCTCAATCGGTACATAGCTCACATTCTCCAACCAGGTCTTCGACCCCCCAAAACCCTCCAGTTCCTGAACCTACACCTGAACCCACTCCTTCACCCAAACCAGTCCCAGCTGTTACACCTAGCCGCACTCCAGCCCCCAGAAAACGTAGCGTAAAGATGTTGGCCAGAAAAACAGTTGCCTCTGGTTATCGTGCCCGACAATTAAATGAGATACTTCAGGTCAGCAAGGTCCAAGATTCTGAATCTTCCAGTGAGTCCTTCAAATCTGCAAATGAGGATGAAGCACTAGGTTCATCTGACACTGAAAAGGGAAATCTTGAAGTTGGGTCTGCAACCGAAATGGTTGAAAACAAGTTTATCTTGATTGGGTCGATAGTGGATGTAGAGGTACCGAATAGGCAAAGAAAAATTGGGAAAAATATAAACATTGAGAGAGAGGGAGAGGGGAGTTCAGAAAGGGGATCTGGGAAGGAAGGTGCCACTCTGTCTATTGGTGGCCCCGCTCCTGTGATTTTTGAGGAAGAGTCAACGTTTTAAGGGGAAGCAATTCTAGGGAAGCAACAGCAGGTCTGGAAAGCCTACAACAAGCAGTAGATGAACCTGGTTCATGTATTAGGAAACGTTGGCTGAGTTGATGAAAAAGTTGGGTGAGTCCTACAATCCCAAAAAGAAGTGAACTCCAAAATCCAAGAAAGCTAATACCCCAGTTCCAACCAAGAAGAGGAAAGCTTCATCATCTGCTGATGCTCCTGCCCCAAAAAGTCGTGCTACTAGAAGCACCGTTAGGAAAGGACAAGAAGAATTGAAAAAAGCTCCGAGAGAGAGCATGAAGAAGAAGTCTTCCAAGGGAAAGGCAAAAGTTGGAGAGCCTGTTGAGGCAGTTCATGTTGATGAAGATGAGATGGACCTGGTCCATCAGGAGGAGCAACCAACACCAGTTGAGGTTGAGACACCAAAACCCAAGAAAGCTAAGGCTTCTTCCAAGAAGTCAGCATCTGTGTCTGCCTGTAACGACCCGGCCAGTCGTTCCGTGATATTTACCCCATTTCCCCTATTTCTGCATTTGTTATGTATCGCTATCTTGTTTTGATGTGTTGGATCAGTTGGTTTGGGTCCGGAGTAGTTATGGTGAGAGTTTAGGCATTTAGCTTTTTAAAGTAGCCTAATAGTTGAGAAAGTCAACTGAGAGTTGACTTATTGGTAAACGACCTCAGAATGCGGATTTTATGGCTCGAATAGCTTTGTTAGGTGATTTGGGACTTGGGAGTGTGTTCGAAATATTTTTGTGATGTCCGGAGTAGAATCAGGCTTGAATTGGCGAAAGTTAGTTTTTGGCGATTTCCGGTCGGCAGTGGAAAATATACTATCGAGGTCAGAATGGAATGCCAGAAGTTGGAACGGTTTCGTAATGTCATTTCTGCTAGCTGGTGTCGCCTTCTCTCTTACTTATATATTCCCATCCATCTTTACCTCTCCTACTCCACTACTTCCCTCCTTCTGGATATGTCTGCAAAATTTTAGGTTAATCGGAGGTGTTTTGGTTGGTTTCGGCGTAGTTGGCGAATTTTAGGAGTTTCAAAGTTCTTAGGTTTGAATTTGATGAAAATTTGGTGTTTTCGTGTTCTTTTTCGTGTTTCGAGGGCGCGACTAAGTTGGAATAATGCTAAGAGGTGTGTTGGTATGTTTGGTTGGGGCCCCGAAGGGCTCGAGATTGATTTCGGATGGTTGACGGGAAGTTGGAGTGATTTTTGGAAATCTGCTGTTCTGGTTTGCTGATGTTTTCGCACCTGCGGAAGGGGAGTCGTAGGTGCGGTTGCGCAGGAGCGAAGAGAAAGGTCGCAGGTGCGAGTTTTGCCAGGGAATGGTCCGCAGGTGCGAGGGGCTTGTCGCACCTGCGACATTTGGCCAGTTAAGTGAGTCTCGCAGATGCGCACCCTGGGACTGCAGGTGCGAGTTCGCAGGTGCGGAAATGGCTGTGCAGAACAATATAAAAAGGACCCCTCCGCGAAATTTATTAGTTTTCATCAATTTTCATGCGGGAGGAGTCCATTGAAGGTGGCTTTGAGAGAGAATTTCAAAGTTCTTCAGCAAAGGTAAGGTCTTTGGTTGTTAATCCCGTTCCTATGCTATTTTGTTAAGATTAGGCTTGAAAATTTAAAGATTTGGGTAGGAAAAAGTTGGAAAAATGGGAGGAAAGAATTGAGATTTCTTTTGAGGTTTTGGAATGGAAATTGTGGTCCGATTTTGGTGTTCTTGGTATGTATAGAATCGTGGGAGGACGAGGTTTATAATGATGTAAAAATTATTGAATTCCGAGATATGGGCCCGGGGCTCGGGTTTGGCCGAATTTCGAGATTTTTGATTTAATTGATAATTTTTGATTGGGTTGTGTTCCTTGAGTATATATTAATGATGTTGAACTGGTTTTGGCTAGATTCGGAGCAATCAGGAGCTAGTTTGAGGGGCAAAGGCATAGCAGACTAGTGTCGCGGCCCGGTAGAGGTTAGTAATGGTCTTAAATCTTGTCCTGAGGGTATGGAACCCCAGATTACATTATTTTCTCACTGAATTTGGAATGGCGCACATGTCGGATGACGAATATGTGGCGCGCACTGATTTTTGGATTGGACTAGGTCCTCTCCGCGGCATGTTTGGGGCCTCGTGCTAAATTATGTTCTAAAGATTTGTGAAATATTTGGGCTATAAGCCATGTTTGGGGCCTCGTGCCGATCTGTTTAGACCTTTTTGAGGGCGTTTTACCCCTGTTTTCCTCACTACCTGTTGATGATTTTACTCAGCATCATTGTGCATACTGTTTTATTTGAAACTCAGCCTGATTTACACTACATGAGCATTAAAATGATGTTTTCGGGTCGAGTACCCCGTTCTATTACTTCGCCCGAGGGGCTTTTCGAGTGGTTCCACCGAGTGTGGCCGAGGGCCAAGAGTGATGGTAAGGTGTTGAGTGATATTAGTGCTTGGGCTGAAGGAGCCCCTCTGGAGTCTGTACACACCCCCAGTGAGCGCACTGAGTGCGAGTGATTGAGTGATTGGGAGGCATGAGTGGCTGTGAGGTGCTGAGTGATTGTAAGGTGCTGAGAGATTGTGAGGCATGCCCGAGGGGCTGATTATGAATCATTTTTTTCTCGAGGGGCTACTTATGATTTCACTACATTCATTTTCATATCAAATCCTTGTTTTAAAGTTGTTAAAAATGTGCATTGTTTAAGGACTTTTGTGAAGTTGATTTCTAAGGCATGGCGATTACGTATATCTATGTATACTATTGGAAAGTAAGGCTGTGTATATTGTGACTTGATGACATTGATTTTTATGTGATTCCTTGCTACTTAGACTTGATTTATTTCCATTACTACTGAGTTGGCGTACTCACATTACGCCCTGCACCTCTATGTGCAGATTCAGGAGCAGATATCGAGCATTAGCTTTTATATATATCGCAGGGGAGCGGGATCGTGGGGACATAGAGGTAGCTGTTCAGCGTTCGCAGCATCTCTGCTTTCCCTTCCTGTTGTATTAGCTTTGATTCGGAGTTTTGTATCATAATACTGTATTTTGGCTTATTTCACTAGATGACATGTTGGCTCTGGGTTTTGGGGATGGCAGTACTGTATATAAAATTTGCCTATTATATTAAGAACTTTCTGTATATTGTTATGAATTGCTTGAAACTTAAATGGGATTTTCAAAAGGAAATGTGAACACGCGGTAGTCGGCTAGCTTAGTTCCACGATAGGCGCCATCACGACCGGTTAGGATTTGGGGTCGTGACAGTTTGGTATAAGAGCCCTAGGTTACATTGGACTCAACGGTCATGAGCAGGTTTAGTAGAGTCTTGCGGATCGGTACGGAGACGTCTGGACTTATCTTCGCGAGGCTGCCGAACTTTTAGGAAACATTCTATCTTTCTTGAACTCTTTCGTGTTGATCTATTAATTCTTGAAACCTGAACTTACGTTGTTTCATTCTCTCACAGATGGTGAGGACACGCCATACCGATCAGAGTGACCAGCGAACGGCTGGACCAGCGAGAGGTCGAGGCCGCGGTCGAGGCCGTGGTAGAGGTAGGGGCCAGCCCGCGCAGCAGCCGGGGCAGTACCTTAGGATCCCCCTATTGATCATGATCAGGTTCCCACCGATGGTGTCCCATCGGGACAAGCTCAGGCACCAGCAGTGCCTATGGTTATTCCGGGTCTTCAGGAGGCCCTGTCTCAGATATTGTCAGTATGAACCGGTTTAGCTCAGGCCGTTGCCATGTCTTCTTCTGCCACCACAGCTCAGGCCGGGGGAGGCAATCAGACTCCAGCTGCCCGGGCACCTGAGCAGGCCGCACAGGGTACTCAGGCACCGGGAGCAGCCCCAGCTCAGCCAGCTGCTCCGGTTTAGGATTATGTGGTCCCTACTATGCCTGAGGACGAGCAACGCAGGTTGGAGAGGTTCAGCAGTCTTCAGCCTCAGACTTTCAGTGGTATAGAGGGCGAGGGTGCCCAGAGATTTCTAGATAGGTTCCATAGGATACTGCTCACCGCGGGTATTTTGGAGACCAGTGGGGTCTCATTTGTTACATTTCAGTTTGCGGGTGCTGCCTTTACCTGGTGGGATTCTTTTGAGAGGCGTAGACTGGTTGGTTCAGCACCTCTTACCTGACAGTAGTTCTCCACGATCGTTTTGGATAAGTATGTTCCTCAGTCCCACAGAGAGCAGCATCGTAGGCTGTTTGAGCAGCTGCGCGAGGGAGAGTTATCAGTCACCCAGTACGAGATGAGATTTTTTGAGTTGGCTAGGCATGCTTATGAGATTATCCCTACTGATAGGGAGAGGGTGAGGAGGTTCGTAGATGGTCTTTCTTATCAGCTTCGGTTGTTTATGACTCGAGAGAGAGTATCAGGTTCTTCGTTCGAGTAGGTTGTTGACATAGATCGAGATATTGAGTGTTCGCCGCCAAGAGCAGAAGGAGAGGGAGGTCAAGAGGCCTCGTGGTTAGGGCAGCTCCAGTGGTGCTCCCTTTAAGGGACAGTTTCAACAGGGTAGGGGCCGTCGATTTAGGCCTCCTCAGTCAGGCCACCCAACTTATAGTGGTGCATCTTTGGGGCAGGGTCCCCGTGGTTCTCAGTCAGCCCGTACTTCATTTGGTTCCCTCCCAGCTCAGAGTGCAGCTCGAGCACCTCCAGCTCAGGGTTCATCTATTCAGGAGTCTTCCAGTGGCCGTGCAGGTGCTAGGGGTTTCTATCAGCCCCCGCCTCCAGCTTTAGGTAGTTGTTTTGAGTGCGGATAGTTCAGGCACGGGTGGAGGCAGTGTCCCCGCTGTTCCGGTGGATCTTCTTAGCAGAGGGGCCAGCCCTCGACTTCAGCTCCAGCCATTTCACCACCCGCCTAGGCAACCAGGGGTGGTGGTCAGTCAGCTAGAGGCCTCCCTAGAGGGGGAGGTCAGGCCCGTATGTATGCATTTCCAACCAGGCCGAATGCTATGTCCTCAGATGCCGTGATTGCAGGTATTGTTTCAGTCTGTTGCCGTGATGCCTTGGCTTTATTTGACCCTAGTTCTACATATTCCTATGTTTCTTCGTATTTTGCCAATTTTCTGGGTGTGCCACGTGAGTCTCTAGTCACCTTTGTTCATGTGTCGACTTCGGTGGGCGATACTGTTGTTGTGGACCGTGTGTATCGGTCATGTGTTATATCTATTGGGGGTCTAGAGACCCGAGTGGACCTACTGTTACTCAGCATGGTCGATTTTGACGTGATATTGGGCATGGATTGGTTATCTCCATGCCATGCTATTCTTGATTGTCATGCTAAGACCGTGACCTTAGCTACGCCGGGGTGTCCGAGGGTTGAGTGGATTGGTTCTTCCGAGTATATGCCTAGCAGGGTGATTTCTTACCTGAAGGCTCAACGCATGGTTGAGAAATGGTGTTTATCTTGTTTGGCCTTTGTGAGGGATGTCGGTGGTGAGACTCCCGCCATTGATTCAGTTCTTGTGGTCCGTGATTTTCCGGATGTGTTTCCTGCAGACCTGCCAGGGATGCCACCTGACATGGATTGATTTTGGTATTGACTTGGTGCCAGGCACTTAGCCTATTTCTATTCCACCATATCGTAAGGCACCAACAGAGCTAAAGGAATTGAAGGAGAAACTTCAGGAGCTCCTGGATAAGGGGTTCATTCGGCCTAGTGTGTCACCTTGGGGTGCACCGGTGTTGTTTGTGAAGAAGAAGAATGGGTCCATGCGTATGTGTATTGAATATCGACAGTTGAACAGGGTTATGGTGAAGAACGGGTATCCCTTGCCCCGCATTGATGATTTTTTTGACCAGCTCCAGGGAGCCAGAGTATTTTCCAAGATTGATTTGAGATCTGGGTATCATCAGTTGAGGATTCGGGATTCTGATATTCCGAAGACTGCTTTCAGGACCAGATATGGTCATTATGAGTTCTTGGTTATGTCGTTTGGGCTAACCAATGCCCCAGCTGCGTTCATGCAATTGATAAACAACGTGTTTCAACCTTATCTTGATTCCTTCGTCATTGTGTCCATTGATGACATCCTGGTTTATTCTCGTAGCCAGGAAGAGCATGCTCAGCATTTGAGAGTTGCGTTACAGAGGTTGAGGGAGGAAAAGCTCTATGCGAAATTCTCCAAGTGTGAATTTTGGCTTGGTTTGGTAGCTTTCTTGGGGCACGTGGTGTCTAGTGAGGGGATTCAGGTTGATCCAAAGAAGATAGAGGTGGTGCAGAGTTGGCCCAGACCGTCCTCAGCTACATAGATTAGAATTTTCCTAGGTTTGGCGGGATATTACAGTCGCTTTGTGGAGGGATTCTCTTCGATTGCTTCGCCTTTCACCAGATTGACCCAGAAGGGTGCTCTATTCAGATGGTGTGATGAGTGTGAGGAGAGCTTTCAGAAGCTCAAGTCAGCATTGACTACAACTCCATTACTAGTTTTGCCTACTGGTTCGGGTTCTTACACAGTTTATTGTGATGCTTCCAGAGTTGGATTGGGAGCGGTATTGATGCAGGACTGTAGGGTGATTGCCTACGCGTCCAGACAGTTGAATGTGCGCGAGAAGAATTATCCAGTGCACGATCTTGAGTTAGCTGCCATTGTTCATGCCTTGCAGATTTGGTGGCATTATCTGTATGGAGTGCAGTGTGAGATTTTCACTGATCATCGCTGTTTGCAGTATCTGTTGAGGTAGAAGGACTTGAATTTGCGTCAGAGGAGATGGTTAGATCTCCTCAAGGATTATGACCTCACTATCTTATATCATCCGGGGAAGGCCAATGTACTGGCCGATGCCTTGAGTCGCAGAGCAGAGAGTTTGGGGAGTTTAGCTTACCTTCCAGTAGCAGAGTGGCCATTAGCTCTTGATGTTCAGGCCTTAGCAGGTCATTTGGTGAGATTGGATCTATCAGAACCCCCGCGGGTGTTGGCTTGTGTATCCTCCAGGTCTTCTCTTTACGATCAAATTAGAGCACGCCGGTATGATGATCCACATTTGCTTGTTCTTCAGGACAGGGTCCATCGCGGTGATGCCAGGGATTTGGTTATTGGTGATGATGGGTTCATGAGGATGCAGGGCCGGATTTGCGTGCCCAATGTAGATGGGCTTCAAGATTTGATTCTAGCAGAGGCTCATAGTTTGCGGTATTCCATCCATCCGAGTGCCGCAAAGATGTATCAGGATTTGAGGCAACATTATTGGTGGAGGAGGATGAAGAAGGATATTGTGGAATTTGTGGCTCGGTGTCTCAACTGTCAGCAGGTCAAGTATGAGCACCAGAGATCGGGTGGATTGCTTCAGAGGTTTGATATTCCGAAGTGAAAGTGGGAGTGGATCACCATGGACTTCATAGTTGGACTCCCATGGACTTCGAGGAGGTTTGATGCTATATGGGTTATTGTGTACTGGCTGACCAAGTCCGCACACTTCATTCCTGTAGGTACTACCTATTCATCGGAGAGGTTAGCTGAGATTTATATCAGGGAGATTGTCCGTTTATATGGGGTTCCAGTTTCTATCATTTCTGACAGAGGCACTCAGTTCACGTCCCAGTTTTGGAGAGCCGTGCAGAGGGAGTTGGGTACTCAGGTTGAGTTGAGCACAACGTTTCATCCTCAGACCGACGGGCAGTCGGAGTGCACCATTCAGATTTTAGAGGATATGTTGCGTGCTTGTGTGATTGATTTTGGTGGTTCATGGGATCAGTTTCTTGCATATAATAACAACTATCAGTCGAGTATTCAGATGGCTCCATAGAAGGCTTTATATGGTAGGAGGTGTAGATCTCCGGTTGGTTGGTTTGAGCCGGGCGAGGCTAGGATATCAGGCACAGACTTGGTTCAGGATGCTTTGAGTAAGGCAAAGTTGATTCAGGAGCGGCTTCGCACGGCGCAGTCTAGGCAGAAGAGTTATGCGGATTGCAAGGTCCGAGATGTGTCTTTCATGGTTAGGGATAAGGTGTTGCTGAAGGTATCACCCATGAAGAGTGTTATGAGATTCGGGAAGAGAGGAAAGTTGAGTCCCAGGTTCATTGGGCCATTTGAGGTACTTCAGAGGATTGGGGAGGTGGCTTATAGGCTTGCTATGCCTCCCAATTTATCGAGTATTCATCCAGTATTCCATGTTTCGATGCTCCGGAAGTATGTTGGTGACCCTTCCTATGTTTTGGACTTCAGTACGGTTAAGCTCGAGGGTGGTATGTCATATGAGGTAGAGCCAGTGGCTATTTTGGGTCGTCAGGTCAGGAAGCTGAGGTCTAAGGATATAGCTTCAGTGAAGGTTCAGTGGAGAGGGTAGCCGGTGGAGGATGCCACCTGGGAGACCGAGCGGGAGATGCGGGATAGATATCCTCACTTATTTGAGACTCCAGGTATGTTTCTAGACCCGTTCGAGGATGACGTTTGTTTAAGAGGGGGAGGATGTAACGACCCGGCCGGTCGTTCCGTGAGATTTACCCCATTTCCCCTATTTCTGCATTTTTTATGTATCGCTATCTTGTTTTTGATGTGTTGGATCAGTTGGTTTGGGTTCGGAGTAGTTATGGTGAGAGTTTAGGAATTTAACCTTTTAAAGTGGCCTAATAGTTGAGAAAGTCAACTGAGAGTTGACTTATTGGTAAACAACCTCGGAATGCAGATGTTATGGCTCGAATAGCTTCGTTAGGTGATTTGGGACATGGGAGTGTGCTCGGAATATTTTTGTGATGTCCGGAGTAGAATTAGGCTTGAATTGGCGAAAGTTAGTTTTTGGCGATTTCCGGTCGGTAGTGGAAAATAGACTATCGAGATCGGAATGGAATTCCGGAAGTTGGAACAGTATCGTCATGTCATTTTGGATATGTCTGCAAAATTTCAGGTTAATCGGAGGTGTTTTGGTTGGTTTCAGCGTAGTTGGCGAATTTTAGGAGTTTCAAAGTTCTTAGGCTTGAATTTGATGAAAATTTGGTGTTTTCGTGTTGTTTTTGGTGTTTCGAGGGCTTGACTAAGTTGAAATAATGCTACGGGGTGTGTTGGTATGTTTGGTTGGGGCCCCGAGGGGCTCGGGATTGATTTCGGATGGTTGACGGGAAATTGGAGTGATTTTTGGAAATCTGCTGTGCTGGTTTGCTGGTGTTTTCGCACCTGCGGAAGGGGAGTCGCAGGTGCAGTTGCGCAGGAGCGGAGAGAAAGGACGCAGGTGCGAGTTTTGCCAGGGAATGGTCTGCAGGTGCAAGGGGCTTGTCGCACCTGCGATGTCGCAGGTGCGGAAAGGCAGTCGCAGTCGCGAGATTTGTCCAGTTAAGTGAGTCTCGCAGGTGCGCACCTTGGGACCGCAGGTGCGGAAATGACTGTGCATAATAGTATAAAAAGGACCCCTCCGCGAAATTTATTAGTTTTCATCAATTTGCATGCAAGAGGAGTCCATTGAAGGTGGTTTTGAGAGAGAATTTCAAACTTCAGCAAAGGTAAGTTCTTTGGTTGTTAATCCCGTTCCTATGCTATTTTGTTAAGATTAGGCTTGAAAATTTAAGGATTTGGGTAGGAAAAAGTTGAAAAAATGGGAGGAAAGAATTGGGATTTCTTTTGAGGTTTTGGAATGGCAATTGTGGTCCGATTTTGGTGTTCTTGGTATGTATAGAATCGTGGGAGGACGAGATTTCTAATGATGTAAAAATTATTGAATTATGAGATGTGGGCCCGGGGCTCGGGTTTGGACGAATTTCGAGATTTTTGATTTAATTGATAATTTTCGATTGGGTTGAGTTCCTTGAGTATATATTAATGATGTTGAAATGGTTTTAGCTAGATTCGGAGCATTCGGGAGCTATTTTGAGGGGCAAAGACATAGCGGACTAGTGTCGCGGCCCGGTAGAGGTAAGTAATGGTCTTAAATCTTGTCCTGAGGGTATGTAACCCCTGACTGCATTATTTTCTCAGTGAATTTGGAATGGCACACATGTCGGATGACGAATATGTGGTGCGTGCTGATTTTTTTAGATTGGACTAGGTCCTCTCCACGGAAACTAATGAGTTGCATATTTACTCAAAATCTTATGTTAAATTATGTTCTAAAGATTTGTGAAATATTTGGGCTATAAGCCATGTTTGGGACCTCGTGCCGATCTGTTTAGACCCCTTTGAGGGCGTTTTATTGATGTTTTCCTCACTACGTGTTGATGATTTTACTCAGCATCATTGTGTATACTGTTTATTTTAAACTCAGCCTGGTTTACACTACATGAGCATTAAAATGATATTTTCGGGTCGAGTACCCTGTTTTATTACTTCGCCCGAGGGGATTTTCGAGTGGTTCCACCTAGTGTGGCCGAGGGCCAAGAGTGATGGTGAGGTGCTGAGTGATTGTGAGGTGCTGAGGGATTGTGAGGCATGATCGGGGGGCTGGTTATGAAACATGTTTTTGCCCGAGGGGCTACTTATGGTTTTACTACATTAATTTGCATACCAAATCCTTGTTTTAAAGTTGTTAAAAATGTGCATTGTCTTAAGGACTTTTGTGAAGTTGATTTCTAAGGCATGACGATTTCGTATATCTATGTATACTATTGGAAAGTAAGGATGTGTTTATTGTGACTTGATGACATTGATTTTTATGTGATTCCTTGCTACTTAGACTTGATTTATTTCCATTACTACTGAGTTGGCGTACTTACATTACTCCCTGCACCTCTGTGTGTAGATTCAGGAGCAAATATCGAGCATTAGCTTTTATATATATCGCAGGGGATCCGGATCGTGGGGATATAGAGGTAGGTGTTCAGCGTTCTCAGCATCTCTGCTTTCCCTTTCTGTTGTATTAGCTTTGATTCGGAGTTTTGTATCATAATACTTTATTTTGGCTTATTTCACTAGATGCTCATGACATGCTGGCTCCGGGTTTTGGGGATGGCAGTACTGTATATAAAATTTGCCTATTATATTAAGAAATTTTTGTATATTATTATGAATTGCTTGAAACTTAAATGGGATTTTCAAAAGGAAATGTGAACACGCGGTAGTCGGCTAGCCTAGTTCCACGATAGGCGCCATCACGACCGGTTAGGATTTGGGGTCGTGACACTACCACACCCTCAACAATTTCAAAGAGGACTAGGTCTGAGTCAAAGAAAGTAAAGATTGTTGAAGATGAGGAATGGAGTGGAGAATAAGTGGAAGTGTCTGGTGAGGAGACTAACAAACTCACAATGTTTGGAAAGCATACTATCTTGAAGGGGAAGCTGTTTCGAGACCTTGGGGAGTCAGGGATGATTTTCCTGATGGATACCTTGGATGTGCAAGGGTGGAAGGACATGGTTCTTCACCTTGAGGGAAAGCTGGCTAGGAATGAGTTGGTTGAATTTATGGCCAAAGCAGTTGTCAAAGATGGCAGGGTATCCTACAAGGTTCAAGGGGTTGAGATTTCGTTTGATGCAAAGGAGTTGGGGGAAGTGCTGCGTATCCCTTCTGAGGGTTATGATGATTATACTAGGCAAAGATGGCCTAATCTGGATGGTTTGCCCTCAGCTCTTCAAATCACCAGGTTTTTCTGTGAGAATGAGTAAGAACTTGAGCCCAGGTCAGTCTTTAAGAGTTAGATGAGGCCTCAGCACAAAATGTTCTTCGAGTTTGTGATAAAGTTTCTGCTGCCTAGGAAACAACGAAGAAACATTTCCAGCTACATGGATCTCACGCTCATGGAGTGCTTGTACAGGGGTAAACAAAATAATTGGCCTGCCTTCATCATCCAGCTCTTGGATATGGTTGTGAATGGAGCCAAGGCACATTCTATCCTTATGGGTTTATCCCGACTGCTGTGCTTACTCACTTTAAGGTTCCAGTGAAGAACACTGAAATGGCTACTGCTAAGGACTACTTTGGGAAGAATACACTGCTGACATGTGACTACATTGTTAATATTCCTAAGGATGAACCTGGTTCATCCAGGAAACTGCCTGTTAACAGCAAGGTCAGGACGCTTGTAGGAAGGTGAGATCAAGGATGTTCAGATCCTTCGTTTGAAATCTCACCTTATTGAGGTTGACGCTGAGCAAGATGCTCTCAAAGCCGAATTAGACAAAGAAAAGGAGAAGAATGAGGGTGTTTTTCATCAAATTATCTCCCTTATTCAAGCCAAGACCACAACCTCCTCTTCCCCTTCCCAGCCTTAGGAGTCCAGTGCCTCCAAAAACCCCCTCTATGACCCAGTTTGGGATTGTCTAAATTCAATTCTGCTTTTTGTTTTCTGTTTTGCTCATGGTTGCGACTGTTTTTAATTCTTTTTGTGTATGGTGCCTGATCTGCTATCTAATCAATGAATTTTTCTATTTGGTTATTGATTTTGTCTCAGTTTCTTAAATGGTTTACATTTGATTGGTTTCCTTTGATGATTAATTCATGATTTGCATCTGCAGTTGCCTAAATGTCCATGAGTAATTGTTAATACTTCTGGTAAGTTTATCATTTTGCAAATTTTCGATGATGCCAAAAGGGGGAATATATGTGTTTTTCAAAATTTAAATGCTTTTTGTGACATTTATAACCTAATGAACGTGGTCTCTCTATGATGAATGCTTAAATCTATAGAAAGTGTCTATGTTGGATTGAAGTATGTACAGGGTTAAGCATAGAGTTTGTCATCATCAAAAAGGGGGAATTTGTTGAATCAAGTCACTGCATGATTTTGAAGATTGACAAATGCCAACCCAGTTGAACCAGGTCCATCAGGGCAAACATAGTCAAACAGACCCATTGGCACGAGAAGCGTCCATGCATAGGAGATAAACATTATCTGTGAACTAAGAGGTTATATCCTAAGAGAAAAGGTTGCAAATTGATAAGAAGACTACTAATCGAAAAGATTGCAAGTTGATAAGAAGATGGAGTTCGATTTCAGGTAGGACAGAATCAAGATCAAGGAAGTTGAGATAAACACAAACTCTTCCACCAAGGAAGAGTTGCATTAGAACTAAACAACAACATCTCAACTACTGACTCTATAAAATGTTGAAGCATTCCTACTGAAGAAAAATGCACAAACACAGAAGTTAAACAAGAGTTGAAAAGTAATTTTGCTAGCAGAATCCTTGTGCGATACAAAAGCTACTTGAACCAGCAAGAAGAACTAGTTCCATCTGTTGTCTTTTAGTCTAGTTGTTTGTAGTAGGTGATTACATATTGTATCTTTCAGCTTTATCTAGAAGCAATTGTAATAGGTACACACTGTTCAAGTTAGAGTTAACTTGAAGGTTGTCGCAAATAACTAGAGCTAGTTTGCCACAAAGGGATTAAAGTTAGTCCTTAGATTTACAAAAGAGTTTATTTTGTAAATGCTGTTTGGCTCATTGAGATAGTGAAGAGTTTGGGAAAATCCTACTGGGAAGTAGTTCTTGGTTTTTTCACCTTTTGAGCCAGGTGTTTTCCATTTAAAAATTACTGTATTTTTTAAATTCTGCAATTACTTTTCCACAAACTGTAGAAGTTGGAACACCAAGAAGAACCAGGTTCTTCTATAGAGACTGCACTTGAAAATTGGACACCAGACAAATCACCCCCCTCTCTTGTGTGGTATTGAAGTATAAAACATCAAGTTCGAAAACCAGTTTCCATAAAATCCTTTTGAAACAAGTATATTTTCAATATATCTCAGTAAAACTCTCAGTAATATCAGTTTGAAAAATGAAGTGAATCATAGTCAAAACTCAGTAAAATATCATCGTAAAATTTCCCCTCGGGCCATAATCATCACTCGTAACAATTTCCCTCAGCACCTCGCCATCACTCAGTATCAACCCCGCGGGCAACCTCACTGTCACTCAGGCCTCCCAATCACTAATCACTCGGCACTCGCACTCAGTAGGTACCTGCGCTCACTGGGGCTGTGTACAGACTCCGGAGGGGCTACTACAGCCCAAGCGCTATAAACAAGCCAAATCATGGCATTAATCACTCTCAGGCACTCAGTCTCTCTTATATCATAACATCCTCACAATATTGGCCCTCGACCTCACTTAGTCAGACACTCTCAGCATGCCATTCGAGCCATAAATAAAACGGGGTGCTATACCCAAAATAGTATCTCATTTCCAGAATTAATATCAACAAGCGCTGAGTTTCAAAACAATTTATCAGGAAAGACTGCGTGTAAAATCATAAATTCTAAGTGAAAAATTATCAGGAAAATAGCCCCCAAGCGGTTAAAACAGATCGGCACTAGGCCCCAAACATGGCTTACAACCCAATTATATCAAAACATATAAATACTATAAAGAATAGGCTTTGAAAGCAGTTTTGCAACTCAATAGTTGCCTAAAAAGGAAACATATTTCCAAATTTCTAATTCGTGCATGCCCACACTCGTCATTCGGTGTGTGCGTCACTCCAAAATCGTGAAAGGATGTAAAGTCCGGGGTTTCATACCCTCATGACAGGATTTAAAGACATTACTTACCTCAAACTAGCCCGAAAAGCTACTCTGCAACCCGCTTGCCTCTCGAATCAACTTCCGAGTGCTCCAAATCTACCAAGATCATATTTTTATCATCAAATTTTGCTAAGGGAATGAATTCCAATTGAAATGTACCAATTTTAGCACAAAACTCGAAATTAGCCAAAACCCGACCCCCGGGCCCGCGTCTCAGAACTCGACAAATTTTATACCAAAATATTTTTCATCATCTCACGAGTCCGTACATATAATGAACGCTAAAATCGGAGTTCGTTTGAGCCCTCAACTCGATCCCTAAAGGTCTCATAATCTCAAGTCCTAACTCCATCTTTTTCTACTGATTTTTATGAATTAGACACTGATATTTGATCCTTAATCACATATAATCGAGTATTAGGGTCCAAAATCCTTACCTCAATGAAGAACAATGATTTCCTCTCTTCAAAATCGCCTCAAAAGCTCTCTTTCCGTACAAAAATGGTGAAAAAATGGGTATTGGTCGCGGAGGGTTTATTTTTATACTGTACAGAATTTTTGCGGTACTGTTCACGCGTTTTACTGTTCACCCGAGTTACCGTTCACCCGAGTTACTGTTCATACTGCTGTAAAAAATAATGCAGCAGCTTTTCTTCTAGTCTAAATTGATCCGTTAACCTTTCGAAATGCACCCGAGGCCCTCGAAAATCTCAAAAAATATACCAACATGTCCCATAACATCATTCGAACCTAGTCGAGCCTTCGAAACACCAAAAACAACATCAAAACACCAAAATCACATCAAATTCAAGCCTATGAACTTTGAAATTCTTAAATTCCACCAACGACGCCGAAACCAACCAAAAGACATCCAATTGACCTAAACTTTTGCACACATATCCAAAATGCTATTACGAACCTGTTCCAACTTCCGGAATTCCATTCCGACCTCGATAGCCTATTTTCCACTACCGATCGGAAATCGCCAAAAACTAACTTTCGCCAATTCAAGCCTAATTCTACACCGGACATCACAAAAATATTCCGAACAAACTCCTAAGTCCCAAATCACCTAACGAAGCTATCCGAGCCATAAAATCCGCATTCCGAGATAGTTTACCAATAAGTCAACTCTTAGTTGACTTTTTCAACTCTAAAGCTACTTTTAGAGGCTAAGTGTCTTAACTCCTTCTATAACCACTATGAACCTGAGCTAACCAACTCTAACACATCCTAAACAGTATAACCAACCTACGACAAGGCAATAATAACAAATATAATGCAAATTCTGTGTAACGACCGACCGGTTCGTTACATTCTCCCCCTCTTAAACAAACGTTCGTCCTCGAACGGGTCTAGAAATATACCTGGAGTCTCAAAAAAGTGAGGATATCTTCCCTGCACCTCCCGTTCGGTCTCCCAAGTAGCCTCCTCCACTAGCTGACTTCTCCACTGAACCTTCACTGAAGCTATATCCTTGGACCTCAACTTTCTGACCTCGCGAGCCAAAATAGCCACTAGCTCAACCTCATATGACATATCATCCTTGAGCTGAACTGTGCTGAAGTACAAGACATGAGATGGGTCACCAACATACTTCCTGAGCATCGACTCATGAAATACCAGATGGACACTCAACAAGCTAGGTGGAAAGTCAAGTCTATAAGCCGCCTCCCCAACCTTCCGAAGCACCTCAAAAGGACCAATAAACCGAGGACTCAACTTTCCCCTCTTTCCGAACCTCATAACACCCTTCGTGGGTGATACCTTCAGCAGTACCTTATCACCTTCCATAAATGACACATCCCGGACCTTCCAGTCCGCATAAATCTTCTTCCTAGATTGCGCCGTGCGAATTAGCTCCTGAATCAACTTCACCTTTTCCTACGCATCCTGAATCAAATCTGCGCCCAATAGCTTAGCCTCACCGGGCTCGAACCAACCAACCGGAGATCTACACCTCCTACCATATAAAGCCTCGTACGGGGCCATCTAAATACTGGACTGGTAGCTATTATTATATGCAAACTCCGCTAGTGGCAGAAACTGATCCGATGAGCCACCAAAATCAATCACACATGCCCGCAACATGTCCTCTAAAATCTGAATAGTCCTCTCCGTCTGCTCGTCGGTCTGAGGATGAAATGTTGTTCTCAACTCTACCTGAGTACCCATACATCTCTGCTCGTCCCTCCAAAACTGAGATGTGAACTGAGTACCTCTGTCAGAAATGATAGAAAATGGAACCCCATGCAATCAGACAATCTCCCTAATGTACATACAAGCTAACCGCTCTGAAGTATAAGTAGTACCAACAGGAATGAAGTGCGCGGACTTGGTCAATCTATCCACAATGACCCAAATAGCATTAAAACCCTTCGAAGTTAGTGGAAGCCCAACTACGAAGTCCATAGTGATCTGCTCCCACTTCCACTACGGAATATCTTACCTCTGAAGTAATCCTCCTGGTCTCTGGTGCTCATACTTGACCTACTAGCAGTTGAGACACCGTGCTACATACTCAACAATATCTCTCTTCATCCGCCTCCACCAATACTGCTGTTTCAGATCCTGATACATCTTTGCGGCACCCGGATGGATGGAATACCGCGAGCTGTGGGCCTCTACTAATATCAACTCTCGAAGCCCATCCACATTGAGCATGCAAATACGGATCTGCATCCTCATAACACCGTCATCACCAATAGTTACATCCCTGGCATCACCTCGACGGACTCTGTCCTGAAGTACTAACAAATGTGGATCATCATACTGCCGAGCTCTAATATTATCATAAAGAGAAGACCGGGAAGCCATGCTAGCTAATACCCACGGAGGGTCTGACAAATCCAATCTCACCAATTGACCTGCTAAATCCTGAACATCAAGTGCTAAAGGTCATTCTGCTGCTGAAAGGTAACCTAGACTCCTCAAACTCTCGGCCCTGCGACTCAAAGCATCGGCCACTACATTGGACTTCCCCGGATGATACAAAATAGTGAGTTCATAATCCTTGAGAAGCTCTAACCATCTCCTCTGACGCAAATTCAAGTCCTTCTGTCTCGGCAGATACTGCAAACTACGATGATCAGTGAAAATGTCACACTGCACTCCATACAAATAATGGCGCCAAATCTTCAAGGCATGAACAATGGCAGCTAACTCAAGATCGTGCACTGGATAATTCTTCTCGTGCACCTTCAACTGTATAGACGAGTAGGCAATCACCCTACCTTCCTGCATCAATACCGCTCCCAAACCAATTCTAGAAGCATCACAATAGACTG
The DNA here is from genome assembly GCA_005239505.1 of Nicotiana paniculata. Lineage (NCBI taxonomy): Eukaryota > Viridiplantae > Streptophyta > Magnoliopsida > Solanales > Solanaceae > Nicotiana > Nicotiana paniculata. Next base: position 2,631 of record ML337050.1, on the reverse strand, counting down.
TGTAAGAACCCGAACCAGTAGGCAAAATTAGTATAGGAGCTTTGGTCAATACTGACTTCAGCTTCTGGAAGCTCTCCTCACACTCATCAGACCATCTGAATGGAGCACCCTTCTGGGTCAATATGGTCAAAGTCGAAGCAATAGAAGAGAATCCCTCCACAAAGCGATGGTAATATCCCGCCAAACCAAGGAAACTCCTAATATCTGTAGCTGAGGACGGTCAGGTCCAAATCTGCACCACCTATATCTTCTTCGGATCAAACTGAATACCTTCACTTGACACCACGTGCCCCAAGAAAGCTGCTGAACCAAGCCAAAACTCACACTTGGAGAATTTTGCATAAAGCTTCTCCTCCCTCAACCTCTGTAGCACAACTCTCAGATGCTGAGCATGCTCTTCCTGGCTACGAGAATAAACTAGGATGTCATCAATGAACACAATGACTAAAGAATCAAGGTAAGGCTGAAACACGCTGTTCATCAATTGCATGAACGCAGCTGGGGCATTGGTCAGCCAAAATGACATAAACAGGAACTCATAATGACCATATCTGGTCCTGAAAGCAGTGTTCGGAATGTCAGAATCCCGAATCTTCAACTGATGATACCCAGATCTCAAGTCAATCTTGGAGAACACTCTAGCTCCCTGAAGCTGGCCAAACAAGCCATCAATACGGGGCAACGGATACCGGTTCTTCACCGTAACCTTATTCAGCTGTCTATAATCAATACACATGCGCATAGAGCCATCCTTCACGAAAGCAAGATAAGATTCACATCCTTTCTCAACCATACGCTGAGCCTTCAAATAAGAAATCATTCTGGTAGGCACATGCTCTATAGACCCTCTCCACTAAACTCTGGGAACTCCGGGCATAGCTAGGGTCACGGTCTTAGCGTGACAATCAAGAATAGCATGACATGGGGATAACCAATCCATGCCCAGAGTCACATCAAAATCGACCATACTGAGTAACAGTAGGTCCACTCGGGTATCCAGACCCCCAATAGATATCACACACGACCGATACACACGGTCCACAACAACAGTATCGCCCACCGGAGTCGACACATTAACAGAGGTAACTAAAAACTCACGGGGCATATCCAGAAAATGGGAAAAATATGAAGAAACATAGGAATATGTAGAACCAGGGTCAAATAAAGCCAAAGCATCTCCAAAACAGACTGAGACAATACCTGCGATCACTGCATCGGAGGCCATAGCATCCGGCCTGGCTGGAAGTGCATAAATACGTGGCTGGCCTCCACCTGCTCGACCTCCCCCTCTAGGGCGGCCTCTAGCTGCCTGACCACTACCCCTGGATGCCTGGTTAGGTGGTGAAGTGACTGGGGCTGAAGTCGAGGGCTGAACCCTCTATTGCGATGAACTACCAGGACGACAAGGACACCGCCTCCACCCATGTACAAACTCTCCACACTCAAAACATCCACCTGGAGCTGGAGATGGATACTGATGAGAAACTTTGCCACCATGACAACCATCAGATGAACCATGCATTGAAGAACCCTGATATGATGATGCTCTGGAGGAACTCTGAGCTGGAAGGGCACTAAAAGATGAACGTCTCTGATGAGAACTGCGGGGACCCTGCCCCAAAGATGAACCACCGTAAGCTGGGCTGGCTGGCTATGGAGGTCTAAATGGACGACCTCTACCGTGCTGAAACTGTCCTCTAGAAGGGGCACCACTGAAGCTACCTGATCCTCGAGGCTTCTTGGCCTCCCTCTCCTCACGATCCTGACTACGAACCGACTCAATGTCCCAAGCAATGTCAACTACCTGCTCAAATGTAGCTCCAAACACTCTCTCCGTGGTCATCAAAATCCGAAGCTGATACGCGAGACCATCTACTAATCTCCTGATCCTCTCCCTATCAGTAGGGACTAACTCAGAAGCATGTCTAGCCAACTCAGAAAACCTCATCTCGTACTGAGTAACTGACAACTCTACCTGGCGTAGCTGCTCAAACTGGCTGCACTGCTCCTCTCTGTGGGACTGAGGGACATACTTCTCTAGAAAGATCGTGGAGAACTACTGCCAGGTGAGTGGTGCTGAACCAACCGGCCTACGCCTCTCAAATGCCTCCCACCAAGTGAAAGCAACACCGAAAAATTGAAATGTAGCAAACGAGATCCCACTGGTCTCCAAAATACCCGCAGTACGTAGTATCCTCTGGCATTTATCCAGAAAACCTTGGGCATGCTCACCCTCTGTGCCGCTGAAAGTCGGAGGCTGAAGTCTACTGAACCTCTCCAGCCTACGCTGCTCATCCTCGGGCATAGCTGGAACCACATAGTCCTGAAATGGGGCAACCGGCTGGTCTGGGACTACCCCCAGTGCCTGAATACCCGGTACAACTTACTCAGGTGTCCGGGCAGCTGGAGCCTGAATGCCTCCCCCGGCTTTAGCTGAAGTGGCAGTAGTAGACATAGCAACTTCCTGAGCCAAACTAGTACACACAGTCAATATCTGAGCCAGGGTCACCGGAAGACCCGGAATAACAATAGGCACTGCCGGTTGTCACACCTCTTTTTATACACCCTAAAGGGGGTATGGGAGTTTTTCCAATTAAAGTGACATTATTCGAAATGAGGTTATTTTATTTA
>MDKI01075012.1:0-51551 GCA_005239505.1 Nicotiana paniculata | reverse complement strand
AGACCTAAACTCTAATAAGGAAAATATTACACATTCCTAATTAAACTCTAATTCTTTCCTTATTACTAATTCTTTCCTTATCAAGCTACATGTCAACTTGCACAACCATTGCGCAATAGTCGCTCGAAAGATACTATTAGTAATTAACAAAGAAGAAGATGATTCCATAATAAGTCATATTATCACTGAATTAGTCAGTGTCTGGTTGAAATCAGTCGAGACCTAGATAGTTTAGATTTATAGTCCCTAAACACTTGTTATGTTTATATACATCCTGTTATGTACGGACTCATTTTCAGGTCATGTAAGTGAAAATATTTACTAGGTATTTTGTGTAATTTTTTAGAATCTAGTGACACACAAGAGACTAAATGGTAGTGAGCTATAATTTGTTTCTCAAGCCTTTCACTTTCTTGTTAGGCCAGGAAGAAAAAACAAACAGCAGAAAAGAAGTTTAAAAGAAAAGCAGAATCTTGCGGGCAGAAAAGATTAATAATGTGCAAGTCCAAGAGATGATGATATTTATTGAAGAGAAGACATTTTACACAGAAAAGGTTGGCGTTGTAGTGACTTTCCTAGGCACAACTTTGTGACTTCTGCTTAAAAGATGGGTCTTTGATTGAAACGACGTCTAACGATTTGGAATGGCCCCTCTTTTATATTTATTATTTATAACCCTCCCACGTATTCACGTGAAACCATAGAATACTCCGACGTTGTTTAGGCACGACAGTAATTATTCATATTTCTGGTTAATTTAACTTGATCCCATACTCTTTCGTTTTCATAGGAATCATTTTAGGCCACAAGAGCATAGTTTGAATAACAGCTCCCTCTCTTCCGATTTATGTGAATCTATTTCCTTTTTAGTCCGTTCCAAAAAGAACGAACCATTTCTAATTTTGACAACAATTTAGCTTAAACTTACAATTCTACCCTTATAACCACACAAATACTCTGGGCCTCTTTTTAACTTGTTTAGGACCACAAATTTCATAAATTTTCATTTTTTCTTAAACTTTGTGCCCAGTCAAATACTTTTCAGACCAAGAAAACATAATATTTTGCAGTATATTGAACCCTGCAATTTAAAATGTTGTAAAGGAGTTTAACGCTGGCACTCAATGTTATTCTATATTTTCTTTCCTCTCTTCCTTTTTGGGCTCGTATCCGTCCGGCTATTGTGTTGATTACTTCTTCAATACGAGATTGCAGAAACTGTGGCTATATATATTACAACGTTATATTCTTAATTCTACATAAGAATGATAAGAATCAATGACTATTTTACCACCAATGATAGAGAGAGACTGAATTAAGGAATCATTAATTGGAGCATTTCAATGGTTTGAGCACGCAACCTGATCCTCAAAATTGAAATGCTTATGCCTTCCCAAGACTGCTGTGCTGCTCTCTAATTTCTATCTAGTGGCCCCTGCTCAAGGATTAGGACTAGCTCATATATAACTATTTCCAGAAGAAAATTTACCCGCGAATAATTCGTAAAAAGGCAGGAGACAGCATTCTATGTCATGAGTTATCAAGAAGTGCATTCGAAGGCAGTGTATTATTCTCCTAAACCAGGAATTATGTCATATGACAGAATCTCTGCTACCTCTATTACTTGCATGAAACTATGCAGATGTGCGTCGTGCTTTCAAGGAAAATAGCGGAGGAAACGAAATACAACTAAACCTACAATTTCTGAAATTGACTTGGGTAAACAACACAAGAAATAGTTTCTATGCTTTGACTTCTCCGACAAGAACTAACAAGAAGGTTCCTTATCAACCTCAGATGCTCCCTCAGCGACTGATTGGTGTGTGCATCCTCTCAACTATCCTATTCACTGCATCACGGGACATGACCAACGTGTCATGTAGCAGAATGCTGTAGACATTTAGACCCTGCCAAGGAAAAAAAAAGACGAGGGGTTAGCTTTTTTGCAGTCATCTCAAGTGATGAACTCGAATAATTTGTCCCCTTTTATTGCGGACACCAAAAGGCTACATAATTAAGGACAATCAGAACAATATCAAGAATGTTATCAAAGTTATTTTAACAAAATCACATCAGTGCAAGCCCAAAGGTCATTGTGGAAACACATGCTTATATGCACACTGATGCTAATATAATTGGTAACTTACAATTGAAGGCAACACGTTGACATAGTGTACATTCTGAGTAGCCAACTTTAGCTTTTCACTGATTAGGCCACCATCTACCAGCAGAAGCTTCTTGGTATTCTCCAATTGGTTGAAATAGTTCACTATGTTTTTTGTTTTGTGCGAAGAAATCTCTAAATCCTCAAAAACCATAAGCTGCATGCAGTGCAATTCACATAACTAAGTCAATGAAGTAATGCAAAAGAGTAAAAGCTTAAATCATGTGTTGTGAAGGAAAGCAAGAGTTACACAACACGAATAACCACAGTATATGCCACTAGTATAAACCAAAACCAGTTCATTCTTGAAGCTGATCAAAACTGACCAACTCTTCCTCAACTCGTGAAGTGCTCACATGAAATTATATTTCATTGTTCCAAAAATAGGGAGCTTTAAACTACTGAAACTATAGAATAAAGCAGTCTTCTGTGGAAACAAATTCTCTCACATCCTGCTAGAACTTGCACTAAGGAACAAACATAGTACGTCCTCCAGCATCAAAAAAGAATCATAAATTGAAATCAGTGAACTCCAACAAAAAAAAAATGTGGTTGAAATCGAAATTCTTTTGCATATCTAAATACTTTCTAATATGAAGAGCAAAAAGTATGCCACACAAAAGAAGCAAGTCTTCGTCTGAGAGCCCAATATGATCACAGGAAATGATAACCAAGACTTGCATATTACATCCAAAGTAAGGTGGCATTTGAAACGCAATAGATCTGGTTTTGGTAGAAAAGATATTGGGTTTGATTTCTAAAGATGCAGATTTTGATTTGACCGAGTTTGATTTCCAGAAAAATATGTATTTCTAGATTTGATTTTGGGAATTGGAAAACAACTGTATTTAAGAAAATTTCAATGAAGCCTTGATAACTATTGGGTTGCTTTCACTTCTCAAAATTATTTGGTTGTTTTCATTTTGGTAATTATTACTAACAGATTAAAACCAAGTAAACATTTATTTCAATTAAACGAATTCTAGAATAACCAAAAGGAAATAAGTTCCAAGAGACGAAGGAAATGAGAGAGCAAGTTTTATTTTATTTATTTATTGTTAAGTTGATCTCACATTGCTGTTTGGTTTCAAAAATGATAAAACATCTCAACGACTCATCATTTACTCTTTGAGTTTCTATTTTATTTTGCTTTCTTTTCGTTCCAAGGTTCTTTTGAGGAGAAGTTCCCGAACAAAAAATAATGTGTGCGTGGAAGGGGATGTGACTTGCCTTCCCTTCAGCTGCACGAGCTGATAGTGCAATCTTCAATCCTAGCCGCCGAACCTTCTTATTCAGTTTGATTGCGTGACTTCGTGGCTTTGGACCGTGCATAGTTGCACCACCTCGAAACTGCATTGAGCACGAAACCACATTATAATTTTTCGGAAGCGATATATCAAGTCATCGTAAATTGTTATGAATTCAAGAAAATCTGAACAAGAAAAAAGGCAAGATAATGTTACCTGAGCACCACGCAGGGTTCCATGCCTCGCTCGTCCTGTGCCCTTCTGCCTCCACGGTTTTCTACCAGTCCCACTAACTTCACTAATGGTTTTAGTTGAATGGGTTCCCTGCAACATTCACCAAGAGAAGGTCTACAACACTATTTGAATCCTCAACTGCCTTGGCAAGCAACTATAATTTACAAAGCTTGTAGAGTCAGGGGAACAAGCATAAAGATAGAAAGCAGGTAGGAGAACAGGAGGCCCTGATGATTTAAATGATCCACAGTAGATCACTTTTTGTCCGCAAAAGTTTTCTTTAGCAAGGCAATTTTTTCTCAAAGGCATATGAGTTTCTGTGGTCTTCAAAAAGCTCTTTGTTTCCCACAGAAGCAATTGACAGAAAAGATGAAAAATGGGAAATGATAAATGCTTAAGCATGGGAAACAAGGTAAAAAAGGAGTAGCTTGCCAATATCTATGCTGTCTATAATAATTCAAAATTTGGGATTCAAAAAAAACGTGCACATACCTGCTGTCGTTTTGCTAGCTGCCATCTCACAACACGATGAATAATATCTTTTCTAATTGGCACATCAAAAACATCCCCAGCCAAACACATAAAACCTTTGTCTTCATTAAGAAAGTTCGTTACTGGAATGACCAGGTCCTGATGGAGCCCTGCCACATACAGTAATCAAAAAGATAGTAACACAAAGTCAGATGATATAGATCCACCCACTGAGAGTAAGTTTTCAGTATTTTTGTTTTGACAGACATAATACCAACTCCATTTTGTACAATCAATATGTGGCGATCATCCTTACAAAAGGCAACATATGAGTCTAGAAAGTGTTCCCACATAGTAGGTGAAATGTAAAGCAAGCAACAAGCAGTTTCAACTTTTACTTCTTAACAAAGCACGGGAGTAGGACTAATTATATATTTACATAACTATCTAACAACTTCTTTGTTACTTCTAAATCTAAAGGGGAATAAAATAGCATACTTTACTTAAACCAGCAATGTGGCGATGAATGAAAAAACAGTTCCATGTAGCATGATAGCTAACTTTGTTTTCATTAAATTCCTTCGGCTTCTAAGCCAGTCATGGGAATATGAGGAACTATAATTACAGTAAACAATATTTTATAAATTTTTCTGCTAAATAGCTGACCCCAACATGCTTGGGATTGTGGTGTAGCAGTGTTGTATTAGTGCCAAATACTTAAAAATACACAAGACTTAAGCTCTAGAAAGCTAATGAGGAAAACTGGAACTTCCCAAAATATAAACACGATTGAAGCCAAAGATACCTGTTCTGCCAAATGTGGTATCCAATAACGTTCTACTTTACGCTATTCTTTATAAACTAAGGGGGCTCACAAAAATAATACTAGTAGGTCCTACACAAAATGGTCGGAATAGGATTATTCACTCAATATGGCTACCCAACTAAACACTATTTACAATTACAAGATGATTGATCAAATATAATGCTATTACCATGCTGTTAGACGCTTGCCACTCCTTTTGATTAGGTGGAGCATTTTTATCCCAGTGAACAGAATATACAAAGGAATAGATATTATTATCCTATCCTACAGCTCTCGAAGCACATAGACCAAGTAACTAGATAAAACAAGTTTTTGCTTCCCATACTTGGAGTTTAGAAGTCAGTACTTCAGAGATTTGAGAAGACGCTAGAATGTTGGTAGAAAAGTTTTCACAATAAGGGAGCAGATTGGCATTGATTAGTAGCACAATCTCAAGCTTGCCAACATATTATGTTCCAGATGTAGACCATAATATAGTGTCACGGAAAATCAAGTTTAAAGATTGTGTGATTTTTTATGCTAGTTTATTTTTATGTTGTCACCAATTTAAGGCTTTGTATCTTTTATCGGTGTTAATTTTAGTTTCCAATACCCACATTTTACAGTCTTCTTTAAGAATTTCATATTTGCAGGCATTTTTCCGATAATTTCAGAATTCTTGCAGTTCTGTAAGAAACGGAATTCGTGCGTTTAGTAGTATAGGAAGAGTTTCATTAATTTGAGGTTGCTTTGGTTGAAATGGAGTTTACTTTCTACTACATTTGGGGAATACTTTTTAGAATAGGATCAGGTCTTTTGCGGAAAGAGGAGAATTAAAAAGTATAACATGCGCACTCGAGACCATTCACCAGTAAAACTAGGGGGAGACTAGAGTGTATTCAGCGTGCGTTTGTTGAGTCAATGGATGAAGAGGTACGGGATGAAGTGTTTGGATGAGGGTATTCAAAATATAAAGCTGAGTCAATGGATGAAGAGGTACGGGATGAAGTGTTTGGATGAGGGTATCCAAAATATAAAGCTGTAGATAAACTTAAAATAAAAATAAAATCTTATCCAAAACCATGAGCTGGTCACGTGATATTTTCTCCAACATGAAGGAGGTGGTAAAATTGAGAAATTCCAAAAGTTCATCAGATAAACAAGTATAGAACTGCCATGTGGAGAGATAACATGAAATACTGGAAAGAGTTCCACAGAATGTCCAGTTAAAAGTAGGGGCAGGGACCCGAGTTAGTTTCCAGGGAGACTGGTGGTATGGTGAGTATCCCTTGTTCAGGCTCATATTCCAATGCCAGGGTGCAAAGGTTATGGACATTACTAAGAGTGAGCAAGGGAGGACAGGATATAAAGTTTAGACAATTGTACAAGATCATGAGATGGAGTCTTAGGAGCATGTAACTCTACACTACTCCCGGTGTTTTAAAAAGCGAGATAGGTTTCCTTTAGCCTATTCCGCACATGATTTTTCCCTACTGTAATACAATTCCTTTACTTTTCAAAAGAAAGAACACATTTTTGCTTTCCTATCCAATCATGTTCCATGCTTGTAATTGAGACATGGTAGTAGTAATAGTAGTTGTTGTCATATCATGTTCTATGCATTCAAAGACAGCCAACATTTCCAAATAAAGCATTCGTCAAGCAGGTTTAAACTACTAACGGCCAGCATATACAACAAAGAATAATAAAATTTCTAGCAGAAGTGACAGACCACTAGGCAATTAATGAAAATGTCAAAATCCATATACCTATCTCACGCTCTGGAGTTGAGACGCGTTGCTTAGTTAATAGATCTGAAGGAAATGAACCGTCACTGGAATCAGGGGTCAGGATGGAAGTTGAATATCTTCGACAAGAGAGGAAGAATGATTCGTCCTGCATCAAGAAATTAGAAATAGGTTTATCATACATATTAAACAGGTCTCTCATTGACACTACGAGGTTTTCACTATTTGGTTCATCGTTACTCATATCGAACTCATCTTTTTCCAATCCTGGTAAGCTTAAGTATCACCTCTAAGCTAAGAGAACCTCAAACAACAGCAGTCAGTACACATACAAAGAGACTACTCTAAAGAATATGAATAACAACATCTCACTTCAAATAGGGCAATAAATGAGGGAAGAAAAAGAACTCACAATGAAAAGCATTACCTTTTTGGAGACAGAAGATTCCACACAAGGCACATCAACCCCAAGAATATGACCCTCCCCTGTTTCACAAAATTATAAAAAGAAACATAATATGCATCTTAGGATTCTTAGCATCCATAGAAGCAGTGAAAATTGCACTGCACAAATAGGGAGATAAACAATTTTTTCGTGTATGCGTTAACTTTTGTATCCCCTTGCAGTGGCAAAGTTAGTTGAAAAATTATTTTAGGTCACAAGTTTGGATATTTTTTAATCCCCTTATTAAAAAGACATAGGCAGATCCAACAGTAAGCCAGCGCCCAGCAGATATAGGCACACCACTGCTATACATACTTATAATTACAACCAAAAAAAATAAAATGAAAAGATACAATCTTTATAGTAATCCTGCACCCATTATAACAAAAATATAGTGGGTGATGTATGTGCGTGTGTATTACTCTGCACCCACTAACTTTAAATCTTGGATACACCTGAAGCTAGATTTTACAATAAAGATTTGATTTTTCAATAGAATCTTGAAAAAAAAAACAGTAGGGTTTGTGAAAAAGTGAAAAAAGGAATTACCATTAGAAGCAGAAGCTGGAGAACCCAAGCGACCAAGTGAATTTAGAGAAGCAACAGAACGCAAAAGCCTCCTTGAAATGGACAAAGCCATGCTCCAGATTCAGCACAAAGCAAAACGAATTAAATACACATTAATCAGCCCCAACGAATATTCAATCTTCAGCTGATAGAGAAAAGAATAAGTGGAGTGATTGAGCTTACGAGCTACAAAGGAAAAATCGATATGAGCAAAGGAGGCACAGTGAAATGGACTACAATTTGCATACTCACAAAAGGCAGTGCTAAACCCTTCCCGTGCGGCTAAATCCCTACTAACTTTTGTGGAAATAAAATTGTATATTTTGGACCCGTTTGTCCATAGATACTTTTTATTTTTATTTTCAGAATTTTTTTTTAAAATGTATTTGTCCATAAAATTTTGTAAGTTTTTGAAAAAAATTAAAAAATGAGTTTTTAAAAAACCAAAAAGTATTTCAGAAATTTTTGTTTTCCCGTTGATAAAACTGCAACATTTTTTTAAGAGAAATATTATACAAACACAATTTCAAATTCTAAATACCATTTTTTAACTTCAAGTCAAAAATGAAAAGCTTGCTCAGCATTGTTTACACTAAACTAATTAGTTACATAATGTGAGTCCTTTATGTATTTTTTATTATTTAATTATGGTCGCTAAATATTCTTCCCTTCATTTATTACTTGATTATAGTAAACTAGTATTAGGCTACGTGCATTGTGAATGTATCCAACTTCGTGAATATAAACTTTTTAAAATTATATAAATATTATATAAAATACTTATACTCCACTCACACCTCCTTTTTTTGAGGATTACGAAATTTTTTCAATTAAAGTGACATTATTTGAAATGGGATTATTTAATTAATTTAGAGTCGTCGCTTGGAATAATTTATAGTGTCTCAAGTCACCGGTTTATTTTAAATCCCAGATCGAGTAAATTTGACTCCTTTAAAGTTCGCGAAACCAAAAGACCGGGTAAGGAATTCTGTTAACCCGAAAAATGTGTGAGGTACTTTCGAGTTCCGTGGTTTTAGCACGGTCGCTCAACTATTAATAATTGGTCTAATTATCTGATTTAATACATATTGAAAACCTATTGTGCATTTTTACTTTTTAAAACCGCTTTTAATCATCTATGTAACCACTTTTAGTATTTATGGAATTTATTTAAATAAGTCGCGAAGTCGTGCACTTATTATTTTTGTACACATTGTGAATCGCTTCACGTGAAATGCACCTGCGATTTACAACATGTTTATTATTGTTATTCGAAGTTGTGATCGAGTTGCGTGAGACACGCACTCGAATTGGAAGTTATGTATTGCAACTATACCACGGGAATCGTACCCATATTCACGATAATTTATTATTAATCACGCCTAAAAAGAGCTACGATGTTCATGATTTAATTACTTTTCTAAGTTCAAGATCGTGTGTTAAAGTTGAGAGCTATGGAGCCATGTATTGGATTGGAATAAGTGTTGGCACCTCAAAATCCATCAACAATTAGCCTAAAGTCATACCCAGTTGAACCAAACACTATGTCCTGACATTCCATGAAAGTCGAGGTCCATTAAGCACACAAATAAAATTCAAATTTTGAAATACTACAATCACAAATTTTATTCAACCACCTGATTTTATAGCCAATGATGACAGAACAGAGAAAAATTACATACTCCCTAATCAAATAACCACTTTATCCCTAATCACAAATTTGGTTCTCAAATTCATGTCCAAAATACTCAAAGAAGCTTGTCACACCTCTTTTTTCTCGAGGGGATAGGGAGTTTTTTCAATTTAAGTAACATTATCGATATGGGATTATTATTTTTATCATAGTCGCCACTTGGGATAATTTATGGTGTCCCAAGTCACCGGTTTATTTTAAATCTCAAATCGAGGAAATTTGACTCTATTTTAAAGTATGTGAAACCAGAAAATCGGGTAAGAAATTTTGTTAATCGGGGAGAAGGTGTTAGGCATTCCCGGGTTCCGTAATTTTAGCACGGTCGCTCAACTAAATTAATTGGCCTAGTTGTCTGATTTATTACATATTTTAAACCTACTTGTTCATCTTCACTTTTATACCGTTTTTAATTATTTATACGCATCGCAAGTCACGCCACGTGAAATGCGCCTGTGATTTACAATTATGTATTTTGACTATGCCAAGGGAACCGTACCCATAGCCATGATGATTTATTATTTCGTTAATTACTCCTAAAGCGAACTACAATGTTCATAAGTTGACTTCCTATATTTGAGATTAATTGTAAAAGGTTCATGGTTTATGAAAATTGTTTGAACAAGCCGCGATGTCGCACACTCGTCTATTTTTGTACACATTGAGAATCGTGTCACGGGAACCGCACCCACGATTTTTAATGTGTTTGTTTTAATTATTATTTGAAGTTGTGGTCGGGTCACATGAAATGCACACGCTAATGGGATTTACGTATCGTGATCATGCCACGGGAATCGTATTCATAGTCACGATAATTTATTATTCGCGCCTAAAAGCAAACTATGGTGTTAATGAGTTAACTAATTTTCCTAAGGTTTGATATTATTGTGAAAGTCATGAGTTTTGGAAAAAGGAAATTATAATAAATAAGGTTTTAATTATTTCGGAAGAATTGTAGAGCTAAGAACATTTATGATTCAACAAGCTTTGTGTTCGTTTCTGTGCTTGCGTGTGGTCCATTACTGATATTATGTATTTCAGCCATACCCTTCATAAATTTCTAACATAATGGGATCATCAGATTTAATCAATAACTTCGAAAATCAAATCAGAATGAGTCAATTTTCTAATGTTTTTTACACAGACAATTAAAAAGAATTTAACTAACAGTTGTAATCCTCATCAGCCCAAACAAAGAGTTGCAAGTTTAGCCCATTCTAACACTTAGACACCTATTGACAACTTCTGGAAATAAATAATTTTATGAATTGGATGTTGAATCGCAAATATAGCCATAATGAATTGAAACAAACTACAACATCGAACCACAATCGAATTTACAAATCTAATCCATTTTATGACTCGGAAATTATAGCCACTTTACACTAATAAACGAATCTTAGATCTCATCAGCATACCTCTTACGCAAGAAATGAAATACTAATTCTACTTTCATTCGAATTCATTTCCCTTTCAAAAATTGACGCTAGAAGAGACTAGCTTCAAATTACACAAACCACTTAAATTTAAGAGTCAAAAATTAGTCCATAACCATAGTCCGACCAGATTTACAAGCTTTTTATTCGCCAACGAAACCCAGATCAAAGCTAATAAATTGAAACAGTAGACAAAGACTATACCATTTGTATTAAATCTGAAATTTGAGCTCTACAACAAGAAAATCGTTAAGCACTGGAAATCACTGATTGCTTAAATTCCAAATAAAGACTAAGAGAACAAAGAAGAAGCTCCGACGTACGGCAGCAAACAACAGTAGCAGCTCCTCAAGCTCAAAAGCTTCCGGAAACCTTAATCGACAACCTCAAGAAAAACGGCTCAACTCGAAAACGAACCCTGACCAAAACGACGAACAACGACGGATTTGAATTCTATTGTTTTGATGGATACAATGTTTGGATAAACTGTATCATTTAATGTAATAATATCTTTATTATTTGGTTTGACTGTACTGTACTGCTAAGTTTATTAAAATACCCTCAATTATTTTAAATACGGTGCTTATTAAGAATTTCTCATAAAAATAAGTTATTTGTTTGACCTCCGCATCTTCCTCACAAAGAATCATCATTCTACTATAATAGTGAAAGCCCCAAATCGGTTTCATATAAACAAATAAAAAATTCACAGCCCCATCAAAACAGAGTAGACAACGGGCCTTGAGTTCCTGACCTTTAATGTAGCAAATAATCCATAACTTAAAGTGGATAATATAATAAAATTTTCTAGAAACATGACATATAAAATTCATATCAATCTAGTCAAAGTCTATAAAATCCTCAATAGCTAAAGCATAAATAACATTAGTCTAACTCAATTGGCAGGTGACGACATAAAGGTCAGTAAAAGAAATTTGCGGTCTTCCAATGGACACTCAATCAGTGTGCGATATAAGTATGCATGTTTGCAAAGAAATATATAAGCTTTCATGTGCATACTAGGCTCTAAATCCAACACTTGTACCATTTGCCATATCTCACTCTCAGGAATAGGTGGCATAGTTGAAAGGCGATTAATTTTATTAGCCAAATTATTCATCCCACCTCTCAACATATCAGCCATGCCTTCAAGATGATCTTGTTTAGATTTTTTATTCCTTCTAGAAGTTGGTACCTTTGAATATACATTCGATTTGCGTGCTTCCTGAGTTGATTGATATTGCTCATGTTGTCCATGTTCCTCGATACTTTTCAAATAGGCAGCATTCATGGAAATTAGTCCATTTACCTCATCAATAGTCAATGAACTATCACTTGATTTTCTCAAATTATTACGAGCACCCCTTCTTACCATATATGCTCCAGTCTCAGCTTGTTTTCCAATAGCTCTATCCCTGCCATATAGATCAATTAGCTTATCATAATTTCTAATCGGCTTGTTTCTCCATTCAGTAGCTTCAGGCTTAGCCTACACACAAAAAAAAGTACAATATAATAATGCATAAAATGAGACAAACATTATAAGATGCAAACAAAGAACAAAACTTCTAAAAATAAATGTACCTATATTAATTGATCTCATACTTCAGATTCAGCATTCCACATATTTATGTTGGAATCCCATGCTAATCCACTCATCCCATTTTGAAAGGTGTCATAACACTTGCTAAATTTTATTTTAATATTTCTCATTCGGTTGTGAACTCTCTCCTTGGTAAAAACTTTATCTGGAAATTTTGATTGCATCTATTTCACTATATTGTCAATCGCGTGTGCAGTAAAAGTTCCACCAACCATGTTTCCAAGTGTGTGCTCATGATAGAATGCATCAATTAAGGCATCATCCATAGCACTTGACCAAATACAAACAGAAGTGTTATCTGAAAGATTTGTATCGCTTGAGGATGCCTTTGGCCTTTTCGGCATATTGATAACTACATAATTAAGAGATATTCATAAAACTTAATGAAAACTTTATCAGACATAATATTTGTAAGAGTTATAAAATAAAATAAATCCATAGTACATAATTTTTTTTTATTCAAATAATAGCCGAAATTACTTTCAAACAACATCAAATAAATAAACACGAAAAAATTCGTTGACTTTTTCTCTCCTAGAAGATTAAACTTGATAATTAGTCCACATGTCAGCTGTTATGCCATCTCTAATCAACTCCCCCTATGATTTGGTGGTTCTTCATGCACATCATTATCATTCATAAGCTCCGCATCAACTTGTTTATGTAACTCATCATTTGGATTTGCACCTCTTAAGTAGTTGTGCAAAATACAACATGCAAAAATATATGTTTTTGGGTTTCAACACCATATGATGGTTCAGTTGAACTGGAAATTATAAGAAATCTCTTCTTAAGAACTCCAAAAGCTCGCTCAATAACATTACGCAAAGATGCTTATTGCAGATTAAATAATTCACGAGGATTTTGAGGTGGATTTCTTGAATACTCTTTCAAGTGATATCGCTCCCCCGATAAGGCGTAATAACTCCATTTCTCAACATCAATCTAGCATCAACAAGGTAGTATTTTCCTAAAGATAAAAAGTAAAAGCTTTAATTATTTATTCATCACATCTAACTTTCCCTAGATAAATATATGAATTTTAACTTTTGGAAGTTTTAGCGGGTCTTATCTATTTAACGCTTCTTTCATGGTTCTTGAATCAGATGTCGTCCCTTCCCAACCAACTAACACATATGTGAATTTTAAATCAAATGTGCATGCAGCCAATACATTTTGTATTGGATAATCTTTTCTTCCACGGTATCTGGGTGCTTCACTTTGTGAAACTTTAACACGTATATGTGTTCCATCAATTGCACCAATACAATCCTGACATTATTATAATAAATTATATGCAATCAACCTTGAATTTAGCTAAAAGTTCAACAAAATTGTATTTGTGTTCACCTTAAAATATGCGTAGAATCTTGTGTTGCTCGCAATTTTAGAAGGAACTTGAGATCCATCAGGTTGTTTAATAAATTTTTCATATAACCCCAAGATCGCTCGCAGGACAATATGAAAATGACGACTGACCGACTCCCCAGATCGTCGAAAGATAAAAGCTAACTCGCGTCGTCGTATTATGTAACGACCCGGCCAACCGGTCGTTCCGAGAGTTTAGTCTGTTTCCCCCATTTCGGCTTCATTGCTTGTGTGGTTCATCTCTTTTGTGTGGCGTTGGGTTGGTTGACTCGGGTTCAGAGTGGTCATGTTGAAAAATGAGACACTTAGTCTCTTAAGTTGGCCTTAATAGTTGAAAAGGTCAATCGGGAGTTGACTTATAGGTAAACGACCTCGGAATGCAGATTTTATAGCTCGGATAGCTTTGTTAGGTGATTTGGAACTTAGAAGTGTGTTCGGAATGAAGTTTTGATGTCCGGTGTAGAATTAGGCTTGAATTGACAAAAGTTAGTTTTTGGCGATTTCCGATCGGCATGGGAAAATAGGTTATCGGGGTCGGAATGGAATTCCGGAGGTTGGAGCAGGTTTGTAATGTCATTTTGGATATGTGTGCAAATTTTCAGGTCAATCGAATGTGTTTTGGATGGTTTCGACATCCTTGGTGAAATTTAGAAGTTTCAAAGTTCATAGGCTTGAATTTGAGGTGATTTTAGTGTTTTTGCGCTATTTTGGGTGTTCCGAGGGTTCGACTAAGTCCGGGTGATCATTTATGACTTGTTTGTATTTTTGGTTGGGGTCCCGAGGGGCTCGGGCTGATTTCGGATAGCCTTCAGAGAGTTTGAAGTTGGAGAAATGCAACATAAATTGTTGTCCTTCTGGTGTGGCCGCACTTGCGGAAGGGAAGTCGCAGGTGCGGACAGGGGGCGTAGGTGCGGAACTCGGTCAGGCTGAAGAAGATCGCAGGTGCTAGATTTGGACCGCACTTGCGGAGTCGCAGGTGCGGAGGATTTGTCGCAAGTGCGGAAATGACCCTTTAAGTGAATTCCCGCATGTGCGCACCTGAGACTGCAGGTGTGGGTATGCAGGTGTGAGAAAAGGACCGCATGTGCGGTCATCGCTGGGCAGAACATATAAAAAGGGCCCTTAGCAAATTTTGGTCATTCTTTCACCATTCTTATTCGGGTTTGAAGCTTTTGAAGGGTTTTTGAAGAGGGGAATCAATAGTTCTTCATTGAGGCAAGGATTTTGGACTTAAAACTCGTTTATATGTGATTAAAGGTCTGATTAGTGGTGAAAATTCAGGAAAATCAATGCTAAAAATGGGTAATTAGGCCTTGTGATTAAGGGACCTTAAAATTGGAATTTGAGGGTCATTTGGACTCCGATTTCAGTGTTCTTGGTATGTATAGACTCGTGGGAGGATGAGGATTATTGTGGTGTAAATTTTATCGAGTTTCGAGACATGGTCCCGGGGGTCGGGTTTGACCAATTTCGGGATTTTTGAGTATTTTTGATAAATTTCGATTAGGTTTCATTCCTTGGCATATTATAATGATATACATATGATTTTTGGTATATTTGGAGCACTTGGAGGCCGAATTTAGAGGCAAAGTCACTGCGTAGTAGTATTTTATCCGGTTTTGAGGTAAGTAACGTTTCCAAACTTGGTTCTGAGGGTTCAAAACCCCAAGCTATATGATTTATGACCATAATTGAGGTGACGCACATGCCAAGCAACGGACGTGCGGGCGTGCACCGAGTATTTGTGGCCTGGATCATCCCATGGCATTTGTCTAGTAGCTATTACTGATCGACATCCACACTTCTATTAATGTAGTAATTGTGAACCTGTTAGAAATCATGTTAAGTATAAATGCTAGGCTTCACGCTGAAAATGCTGAGTCCCGAGTGGTCGTATATTACTGTCTCATTTTGTGATTTATTTGATTCCATATACTCAGTCTTGTTATAGCATATCACTTCATACTCAGTCGCAATATTGTTAATTACATGCATGCTTATCATTGTTTCGGGCTGATGGAAGCATCTGTGATCCATGTGAGTAAGACTGGAGAGAAATGATTGAGTGAGGCCGAGAGCCTGTTACTGAGATAGTTATGAGATCGGACTGCACACCGCAGCGATACTTAAATCATGCCTTCGTTGGCTTGATATAGCGCTTGGGCCACTAGGGCCCCTCCGGAGTCTTTACATCCCCAGTGAGCACATTGATGTTGAGGGATGGATTTTCCCTGGGCATGGATCGTGTCCGAAGTGGATTTATATGAGGGATAGATCGTCCCTGAACATGGATCTTGTCCGAATATTGTATTTCCAGAGATGGACTTTCTCCGTGGGGCTGGATTGGCCTTTTTCCTCAGTACGGAGTGACTACGGTCACCGATGATTATGTACCTTCCGGGATGGACCTTCCCTGGGCCTGAGAGCCATATACGGTACTGAGTGGACTGATGTGTGAGGGTTGTGAGCACTATGTGCATATCCACACTGGTTTCATACATTTTTCTTTATGATAGCATGTAGAGCACACTGCATACTTGGAATATTTACTCATTCTGATAAACTGTTAGCATGTCTAATTTTTGTATACTGTCTATTGTAAATTCCGAGGTTTAGTCTGTCACTACCTCTCAGCCCATAGTTTGGGTTCTTTACCTCACAATCGATAAGAGCTCTGCCTGTGGCCAAAAATAGCCTTCCCAAGATTATGGGAATTTCCTCATCCACTCTGCAGTCTAATATCACAAAATTAGAAGGAAATACTAACTTCCCCACTTGCACCAATACATCATCCAGAATACCCGACGGTCTCTTCACCGTCCTATCAGCAAGTTGCAGCAACATTGAGGTGGGCCTGACTCTACCAATCCCCAGTCTTTTATATATGGCCAGCGGCATCATATTAATGCTGGCACCCAAGCAACATAGATCTTTGGTGAAAGCTAATTTGCCAATGGTACAAGGAATTGTAAAACTCCTTGGGTCAGACAACTTTTCAGCAATAGGGCGCGTCACCACCGCACTACAAGTCTGGGTAAGAGTGACAATAGCCAGGTCTTGGAAGTCGAATTTTCTGGACATTAAGTCTTTCATCATTTTAGCATAGCCAGGCATTTCTTTCAATGCATCAATCAATGGGATATTTACCTGTATCTGGTTTATCATGTCCAAGAATTTCTTATACTGCTGATCCTTCTGATATTTTGCTAGCCTTTGAGGGAACGGAGTTGGTGCTCTTTTATTTTCTGTTATCTGTTCTTTTTAATTTTCCATTATCACCTCAACTGCTGGCTCTGGGATTTTCTCAAGTTCTTTCTCAGCTTCGCCTTGAATATTAACTTCACCTTCAGCTGGTTGCACTGTGCCCTTACTCAATGGGATAGAGTCATCAATTTCATTAGGTACATGTACCCGTATGTTTGTCTGTCTATTTTCATGCCTCCTTTCTTGTTCTAGGTCCAGGTATCTGCCATTGCGGAGGGTCACTGCCATTAACTGTTTTGGGCCTTGGTCCCTTGGGTTCACCTGAGTATCAGCAGGTAAAGTTCCATGAGGACGATTGTTAACTGCATTTGAAATCTTCCCCAGCTGTACTTCAATATTTTTAATAGCTGCATCATGTGCATCTACTCTCTCATTGATTTTGGTATTTGACCCAATCACCTGCTGTATCATAGCTTCCAACCTCGAAAATCCATCTTCTTGCCTTCCCCCTTGTTGATGCTGAGGAGGGTAGTATGATTGTTGCTGATTCTGATGGTTATAACCGTGAGGTCTCTGATATGGTGCTGCATTGCCTTGTGGTCTCATGGCGCCCATATTTCCACTATTTTGTTGTTGGTGAGGTGGCCTATATGGTTGACCTTGTTGACCCCAGTTCAGCCCCCTTGTCTCTGATGTTCATAATTTGTCACATAATTCATATTTCTGGATAAAGAGGGTTATCACATTCTGCATTCCAGTGGTTACCAAATGGTTGACTAATGCATGATGTGCATAAGCCCCCATTGATTGTGTCTACGATGTGTACTTTCTGTTTTTGTCATGATTCCTCCACCTTCTTAGTAAGTATACTCATCTGTGTTATCAAGGTGGCCACGTTCTCTACAATCGTATTAGATGAATCGAATGACACTGAGTGAACTACAGGAGTAATGGGTGCATTTCTTGTTGTCCATCCTGAATTCTGTGCCATTTTATCAAGTAAGATCTGACTTTCTCTCCACGTTTTGCTCAAGAATGCTCCACCAGCCGAAGCATCAACATTTTCTTTAACAGTATCAGCCAAACCCATATAAAAATGTTGCCCCAACATTTGCTCTGGAATACCATGATGTGGATAGATAACCAGCATCCCCTTAAATCGTTCCCATGTCTCTTGCAGTGTTTCAACTGGTTTCTGTCTGAAGCTCAAGATTTCATCAATTTGTTGAGCAGTCTTGTTGGGTGGATGAAACTTGTTCACGAATTGTTTAACTAACTCCTCCCATGTGGTAATGGAATTGATGGGGAGTGAGTTTAGCCAAGTCTGGGCAGCGCCAGTCACTGAGAATGGAAACAACAACAGTTTTATTGCCTCCTGAGTGACGTTTGGCTGCCTCTGAGTTTTGCAAATTGACATGAAGTTTTTCAAATGCTGCTGGGGGTATTCGATGTATGATCCTGAGAATAGCCCTTTGTTCTGCAATATGTGCAGCATGTTATTTGTTATCTGGAAGGACTCGGCCTGAATCTGAAGAACCAGTATCGCTGTGGCCAAATTCTCAGTTGTAGGTTGTGCCCAGTCATATAAGGGAGCCTCTGCCCCTATTTGAGCGACTGGGTATACCACGTCATCCCCATGATTGTTCCGGTTGTGTGCATCTTCCATGTCTGTTTCAATTTGTTCAATTTGTGGTTGATGTTTGCTTTTCCGGTTGGTCCGGTTTATGGCCTTGAAAACTTTCTCGGGGTCTGATAAGGGTTCAACTACTTCACCAGTCCTTAATGAGTTTCTAGGCATGCACCTGCAACACGTTAGCAAACGTTAAACTTTCAATGTAAAAACGAAAATTTAAAGAAAATTGACTATATTTCAGAATTTTGTATTTCTTCCAACTCAATTGATAATACCGTTAATTCCCCGGCAACGGCGCCAAAATTTGATCACGCTCAACTATGTCTAATAAAAGACTAAACGGGCGTTGCAAATATAATCCGGGGTATTATGCCCAGAGTCGATCCCACAGGGAATTTACGTATCAATCAAGGCTTTATAATACGTAATTTTTACTCAATCAATTCTCTCAAGACTTTTTAGTATAAATTGGTGATGTTTAATTAATTCTACTAACAATAATAATAACTAATAATTACTAACAATATGTTGTAAACAATTATGATAAAGGTCTAAGGTTATGGTTTCCCCCGTTGGTGAACTTCCTTCTCGGATACTTCTTATAGTTTGATTAGTTGTCTCTATCAATCATGAACACTCTATCTACCATAAATCTCTCTCAAGTAATTATGATAATTTACTAGACGCACTCTCTCAAGTTACGCTAGCTAGATTGCATTACAGTTCACTTTAGATTGCACCCGAGGTATCGTTATCTCTAATCCAACCTCTAAACCCTCGGTTATGACTTTCGTCTATACTCCGGGAGTGATGTTGTTCAAACAACTACCTAAATATGCACTCTCTCTCAAGTAGATACATAATAAATAGGAACAACTAATTGAGGGCCCTTCAATCAAGTACAACAAGAACGTAGTTGAACAAATAGAGATTAATCAACCAATGAAACTATGTTAATATCACAATAAGTTTATCCCCCAACGGGTTCTACCAAAACCCTAGATTAAGAAATTAGCTACTCATATTCATAAGAATCAATTCTAAAATAACTTGCATAATTGAACTACAAAATAATAATTAAAAGCTATAGAAATCCATGTGTGCTTCACTGAGTAGTAATCCACAAGTTTTTCTTCACTTCAATGGCTTATTCTCTTCGAATCCTCTCTCGAATCCCCTCAAGTTGTGTTTTTGGGCTCTATTTATATGTTTGGGATAAACCCTAAACGTGTAGGAGACTTTTATTCCAACCGGAAAACACTTAAACTCTTCAAAACTCGAATTTAGCTGGAACAGGGGCCTGGCGTTTGGGCCCTGGCGCCTGGCTAACGCCAGGCTAAGGTAGGCGTTTCAGCTCTAACGCCAGGCAGGGTCAGGCGTTTCAGCTCTAACGCCTGGCTAACGCCAAGCAGGGTCAGGCGTTTGGGCTCTGGCGCCCGGCTATAGCCCGGTGCACTCCTCCTCGCCTCTTGAGCGTATTTTCGATGTATTTGCATCCATTTAGCTCGGTTTCCATCTCCAATTCACCTACACATGAAATAGACTCCATTAAGCACATAAAAAGTGTATTTTTATCATTAACGCACATAAAATGTAGGGCATATAACATGTTAAACTATGAATTCTAGCCTCGCATCAATACCCCACACTTAAACCTTTGCTCGTCCTCGAGCAATCAAACTACACTCATGTACACAACTTATTAAGCAAATCCCTTAACACGTTATACCAATAATTTTTAAAACATTTCAATCACAGAGGTGTGACATTCTCGCCTCAATAGTCGACTCACATATACCATGCTTTATTCAAAATCCACTCACTACTCTAACTTAAAAGGTCAACAACATTAGGTTTCTTTCGTGAATCATGTACCCTCACCAAATTCAAGAGTTAGTTCCCCACACAATGAAATTTAAGAACATAGGAACTCAAGATATAAATAATTCACTCATTCTCAGAAATAATATTCATATGCCACAAAAGATGCACCATAGGCTTTCCCGTAGTGTACTACTCTACTAATCGAGCTCATTCAGTCTAGGATCAAGTAGGACTTTATTTGGTTGTAATGTAGACTGCGGTACGGGTAGGATACATTTGGATATAAGAGCGACTACACCTCCCTAAGCACTTTAATACACATACTTTAGCTTTTCAACCTCACACTTATATTAAGCCAAACTCCACCTTCACATCCATGTTATTACCCCATACTTCTTTAAGCACAATTATATTAAGAGTCACCAGATATATTTCTCTTTCACAACAATACAACTATTTATTTTCTATATATATATATATTTTTTTTTTCTCAAGTGACTCTTACTTTTTCAAACAGTGCACCTTTCTCCGTATTTCAATTTTTCCCTTCAAAAACCAATCTACCACCCCACACTTTAACTTTTCCATATTTCATCACTTTTTCAGTGCTTACGAGAGGTGACAAGGTTCAAATATGTGATTGTTTCAAACAAAGGGGTATGGTTTGTAATGTGGCTGCCAAAGAAACATGATTATAGGCTCAACGGGGTTAACTACGATACATAACAATTAGGTGGGTAAAATATAGATAGTTGGCTCAACAAAGAAATGCCTATATTACTTCCAAGACTGAACAAAACTTCTATTTCGCTTTGCACACACACGGGGCAAGTTCTAGACATCAAATGCAATGCACAGAATAACATACAAACCTCACACACACTTGGCACATAACTCACGCAGGATTGGATCTATCATGACACTCCAGTCAAAGCAGTTAAGCAAATCTTAAGAATTTCTGATTTAAGGTATTTATCATGGAGTCAAAAAAAAATTTAGCCTAAGCGTCACAACCAAAGTACTGACTATTCTCAAGGTATTAGCACGTTTCGAGATATTGCTACTATTAGGCTTGAATTGGCGAAAGTTAGTGTTCGGTGATTCCGGTCGGCAGTGGAAAATAGGCTATCAGGGTCGGAATGGAATTTCCGGAAGTTGAAATAGGTTTGTAATGTCATTTTGGATATGTATGCAAAATTTCAGGTCAATCGGAGTTGTTTTGGATAGTTTCGGCATCGTTGGAGGATTTTAGAAATTTCAAAGTTCTTAGGCGTGAATTTGATGTGATTTTGGTGTTTTGATGTTATTTTTAGTGTTTCGGGAGTGCAACTAAGTTTGAATGATCATATATGATATGTTGGTATATTTGGTTGGGGTCCCGAGGGGATCGGGATTTATTTCGGGTGATTAACGGAAGTTTAAAAGTTGGTAAAATGCAGCTTTAGTTGTTGGTGCTGGTGTAACCACACCTATGAAAGTGTGACTGCAGGTGTGGGCCCGCAGGAGCGAGCAAAGCTTTGCAAATGCGGAATTTGGGAGGAGGATCGCACGTGCGAAGTCGCAGGTGTGGAGAAGGGGTCGCAGGTGCGGACCTGGGACCGCAGGTGCGGGTCCGCAAGTGCGCTTAAGTGGCCGCAGTTGCGGAACCACTGTTCAGAAAGTATAAAAACCTGCCTTCGCAATTTTTAACCCTCTTTTCACCATTGTTGTACGGGTTCCAAGGTTTTTGAGGGATTTTGAAGAGGGAAATGCTGGTTCATCATTGAGGTAAGGTTTTTGGACTTAATAACTCAATTATATGTGATTGGAGACCTTATATCAGTGTTTAATTATGAAAATTAGTAGGAAAAATGTGGGGTTAGGGCTTGAGATTTTGAGAGCTTTAGGGGTCGATTTGAGGGGTCAAACAAACTCCGATTTTAGCACTTTTGATATATACGGACTCGTGAGATGATGAAGAACATTTTGATATAAAATTTGTCGGGTTCCGAGATGCGGGGCCGGGGGTCGGGTTTTGGTTAATTTCGGGTTTTGAGGTAAATTTGGTACTTTTCAATTAGAATTTATTCCTTAAGTATAATCTGATGATAAAAATCTAAACTTGGTAGATTTGGAGCACTCAGAGGCCGAATTTTGAGGTAACGTTTCCAAACTTGGTTCTGAGGGTTCGAAACCCCGAGCTAAATGATTTTTGACTATTGTTGAGGTGACACACATGCTAAGTGACGGGTGTGCGAGCGTGCACCGAGTATTTGTGGCCGGGATTATCTCATGGAACCGCTTAGTGATTATTCCCTGATGATATATGTGCTTCTATTAATGTGGAAATTGTGAACCATTTAGAAATCATGTTAAGTATAAATGCTAGGCTTCACGCCGAAAATGCTGAGACCCGAGTGGTCGTATATTACTGTCTCAGTTTATGATTATTTGATTTCATGTACTCAGTCCTGTTATAGCATATCACTTCATACCTCAGTCTCAGTATTGTTAATTATATGCATACTTATCA
Organism: Nicotiana paniculata; assembly: GCA_005239505.1. Classification (NCBI taxonomy): domain Eukaryota; kingdom Viridiplantae; phylum Streptophyta; class Magnoliopsida; order Solanales; family Solanaceae; genus Nicotiana; species Nicotiana paniculata. Next base: position 28,600 of record MDKI01075012.1, on the reverse strand, counting down.
TTGGTTCGGGCTGATGGAGGCATCTGTAATCCATGTGAGTGAGACTGAAGAGTAATGACTGAGTGAGGCCGAGAGCCTATTATTAAGACAGTTATGAGATCGGACTGCACACCACAGCGATATTAAATCATTCCTTCATTGGCTTGATATGGCTCTTGGGCCACTAGGGCCCCTCCGGAGTCTTTACACCCCCAGTGAGCGCATTGATGTGAGGGATGGATCTTCCCTGGACATGAATCTTGTCCGAAGTGGATGTTATGTGAGGGATGGATCGTCCCTGGACATGGATATTATCCGAGTGTTGTATTCCGGAGATGGAATTTCTCCGTGGGGCTGGATTGGCCTTTTTCCTCAGCACGGAGTGACTACGGTCACCAATGATTATGTACATTCCGCGATGGACCTTTCCCTGGGCCTGAAAGCCATATACGGTACTGAGTGGACTGTTGTGTGAGGGTTCTGAGCACTATGTGCATATCCACATTGGTTTCATACATATATTTTAAGATGACATGTAGAGTATACTGGCATACTTGGCATTTACTCATCGTGATAAATTGTTAGCATGTCTAAATTTTGTATATTGTTTATTGTAAAATTTTGAGGTTTTGTCCGTCACTACTTCTCAGCCCATAGTTTGGGTTTGTTACTTATGAGTTGGTGTACTCACGTTACCCCCTGCACCTTGTGTGCAGATCCAGGTATACCGGGACCCGGTAGTGGATATTGAGCAGCGGTCAGAGTTTTCATTGGAGTTGTCGAGGTAGCAACTGGCGATCACGACCTCGTCTTCTCTTCCTTATTCCACTTGTTGCACTTATTTTGAGACTGTGTTGTCTATTTCTTCGTTCTTTATTTTTTTTATATTTAGCAGCTCATGACTGAGTGACACCGGATCCGGGGTCGGAGGTTTTTAAATTTAGTTTTTCAATTATTTTTTTTAAACTTCAGATTCTTAGTATTATCAATAAATTCGTTTAAAATCGTATATTTACTGGAAATTGAATTTAGCTTAGATAAAAAGGGAGGCTTTCCTGGTTCCATGACAGGCGCCATCACGACTCTGAAATAGGGTCGTGACACTCTGGTAACAATACAATACAATACAACCAGAAACAACCATCCAAACAATACGTAAGGAAACTGGGGGGTTCTTTCTCTCTAGGAAATGAGGGTGTAGGGGTGGCGGCAATAGGGCAGAGACGGGGAGGGGATCTGATTGTTGAGCTGTTGGTAAAGAGGAATTAGTGTGGGTGAATAATGGGGCTTCTCTAATCCGTTCTCTTTTAGAATGGGACTAGATTTATTATTAAAGGGGAGGGGGACCGATTGGGCCTGGAAGGTGTGGGCGTGGACGGGTTTGGGAGGGTAATAAGGCAATTAGGCCAAGAAAAATTGGCCCAGTCCGGATTAGATTCAAAAGTAACCCCCTTTTTCCTTTGTTTGTTTCTTTTCTTTGAAATTAAAATCCTAACTTGAAGTCAATTTTCAAAATTAAACCTAATTTACTTAATTAATCAACTTAACACTAATGAAATAAAATTACTAAATTAAAACTTAAACTAAAAATGTAAAAATGATTTGTATTTTTTTGTGATTTTATTTTGATAATGCATGTAATTAAATGCTAAATGCAATTAAGGTCTAAAATGATATGAGATGAAAAATTTAACATTTTTTATGATTTTTTTTTGGTTTAAAAACAACTCTAAATATGCATGAACTACTCTAAACTATTTTGGAATATTTTTAGGAGTGATTTGTATTAGGGCAAAAATTAGGTTCTCGCAGTTGCCCCTCTTTGCTCGGGAACACGAAGAATTTTCGGGCAAGAATAAAGTGAGCAACCAAGAATAATTTTTACCCGTTTGATACTCCATGGGAAGCATTTTGTAAAAGTTTGACTGAACCTTGCTTCGGAGGGTGCCTACATATCCTTGGCTATAAAAGAATCAGGTCAGTGTAGTTCTCGAAGTTTTGGTTGTTGGGACTATCGAGAAGCTATGATTTCACTGTTGTTGTTGTTGTTACTGCCTGTTGAGCTCCTTATTAATCCCAAAATCAAAATGAAAAAGACTAACTAAGCCTATCAGCTATGAGTTACAAGGTTCCTATCTATAAGTCTTTTGAAGCTTGATCTTGAGTCTTGGCTGGTTCTTCACACAGACTCTGATCTGAACCTTGATGCTTGCTAGCTGCATGTGCTAGTTCCTTCTTCTTCAGCTTTTCGAATCAAGACGGGACATGCAAAGCTCGTGACTTCAACCACGTCTTGAGCAGTTTACATCTTTCATTTGTTTCCGCATTTTGGATTCACTTCTTCTTCTTTTTTTCTTCTTTATTTTGGATTGAGATTTCTTCTTTTGGTCATCTCGGACTCTCGACTCGCATTCTTGAGGCGAGATTTTGCTACTTCTAACTTGAATTGAATTATGAAATAACTTCCCTCGTTCTCCAGGTGGGCGCCTGCTACTGACTTGAAATTTAAAGTAACTCTGAAATGAATTCTCATGTTCTTCAGGTGGGCTCCTGATGCTTCTGGAACTTGAAAATTGAAAGTTGACCATGTTATTCAAGTGGACTCCTTGTTGATACCTATTTTTTTCCAAAATATTTTAAAATTGCACATATACCTTCAAAATCATGCATTAGTAGCAATTTGTATTTTTCCATAATTTTTCTGTATTTTTATTAATTTGTCCAGCATTTTATTTCCAATAAATAATTATAAAATTGCATCACAAATGATTTCGAAAGCATTCGTTGATTTAATTTATTGTTTATGGTCCTAATAAGATAAAATTATTTCATAATTAGCCAAATTGGCATCTTTTGGCTATAATTTCAATGACGTTGCAATTATAGCCCAACATATAATTTTGTATTATTTTTCTACCAGAAATTAGTCCTTTATATTTTTAAATACCAAATAATTATTTTTATTATTATTTCCATGCATAGAATTCTTTTTTTAATTAGCAATTATGTTATAAATTATTTCGACTAATTTAATTTGGGTATTTAACAAATGACCTATTTCAATTTCAATTATAGCCTAAATTATAGCCAGCCCAAACACCTAATTATACCTGGCCCAACAGACCCAAGACCAAACCTAAATCCTACCCGACCCAGTCTGTTTAAATCCTGGGTGTTGAACATTTTTTATCAACGGTCCAGGTATGCCCTTACCATAATTAACCTAACAACTACCCCCCAAAAAACCCCTCATTTCCCTCATCCTCTCCGCCGTCACCCCTCTCATTCTCTCTCAAACTCCCTCCGCCTAACCCCAACTCCCCTTCGCCAGTTGCTTGCTCGCCGTTAATAATGGTGTCTCACCACCACTCCTAGCCCTAATGGCTCTCCTATGGTCGGGATTCATGTTGTCTTTGAGGTCCTCAAGGGACCAGTGACCGTTCACTCACCCCTTGGCCTATTTTCACCATTCTCAGACCACCATGGATCGATTGAGTAAGATCGTTATATTTTCTTGCAAGACCTATGGTTTCTATGCCGGAATCTCTCTATCTCTTGGTATTCTTCTCTGAAACCCTATTTTTGTATCTTGACTCGCCAGATCTGTAACAGATCTAAGAGTATTTTGATTTATTTCACTGTTTTCCATGAGAAACTTTCTGATCTTCTCAAAACGTCTCTTCATCTCCATAACTAGGGTTTCTTAACCCCTTTTTCAAAACGACTTTCCCTCTGATTTTAAGTGTTATTCTATAATCTTTACTATGTTTAAACGGTTTATTTAGGTTTTCCCTTTAACCTGATTAACTGTGTTAAAACCCCTAATTTCTTGGCTTAGTTCTGGGTTCTGAGTCTGTCTACGCTGATTTGTTCGTTTGACTTGTTTGTATGTTTGATTCTCATGAATATGCTTTGATTAATTAGAATATTCTATGATTTTTGCCCTAATAATGTCTTATTAGGGTTTCTGATTTGTCTCTTCTGGTTATACTCTGTTCACTTGTTATTCATGGCAGTCTATAATGTTTCCCTTAATATTAGTACTATTTTCCGATTCTTTGAATCCCTGATTTTCTGTGTTGATACTCTTTACTGATTTCCGACTACTTTTCCTGTTTTACAACCTTTAAATTTTCTTACCTTATTGTGTGACTGACTGCATTATTAGTTGATTCTTACTGTTATTTCCTTAATTAGAACTTTATAAATCTATCCCTAATTACTTGTTCTATACCTACAGTGTTTGAATTATTTCCTTAATTGTTATACTTATGTGATTTCTTTCCTTAACTTGTTTTCTGTCTTTTACCGTTGGTAAATCACTCCCTTAATTTAGGGAAGACTTGGACTGATTTTACTCTAATTGATGTCGAGTTCTATAATTACTAAACAGTTTGACTCTTACCTTGTTTACCTAGCTTTCAAATTACTATATATACTGCTCTCTTCTACTCTCATTACACAGTCTTCTACACACACGAACTCACAATAGTTCACAACTCTCTCATACACCCAAAAAACTCTTCTGCTTACTTTTGTTACTTGCTATTATTACTCAATTAGCCGGTTGCAAGCCAAGGCTAACTATTGCACTTTCCTGTTCTTCACTTTGTGTCTATTCTCCTTACTGGTATGTTCTGATTTTAAATTCAAATTCCAAAATCAATGTGTTTCTTCTACTGCTATAGTTTATCATTTTACTAATCTGTTTCTGTCTATTGTTTGCTTCTCAACATGTGTTTAACTTGTTTTACTTAGTATACTAGTTATGTTCTAACCCCTTTTTAGGATCTGCCTATTTATGAACATGTTTACTTCCTGTGTAATCTGTCTCCATGTGACTCCACCATGTCTTTGAATGCTTGTCTATGAGTTGCCTAGTTCTGGTATGCACATACTGTGCAATTGTTACCTTAAGTTGTTCTGATTGTATGCTTAATTCTGTTTGATACCACTATGTCTTCTATTATTTGTTCTGAAATTCATACTCCTATACTATGTTTACATCATTAGTTATCCCCAATCCCACAAGTCCCTAAGCATTTCTTATTCTATGCAACCATGTCCCCAATTAGCAATTATGGAACCCATGACATATTGCCTGCTATTCTTTGGGACTTCTATGCTTATGCTTGTTATGTGCTCACCTTGGGTATTGTATCTGTCCCCAACCCCCTAACCCCTGGGTGAAGGACTATTATTTGAGTGTTGTTGAACCTGTTATGTTCTGTAGTTGATCTACTGTTTGTTTAATTACCCTGCTCTTGTTCAAACTATTTTACTACTAAACCACTTCATACTTTTATAAACTTCAACCGAGTCTTTTCAATGCTGTTTTATACCAAAGCATTTCCAAAACCATGTCAAGCACTCTCACTCTACTCTTAGGTCCTTAAGTTCTACCCCTCCAGTGTGTGACTGCTTTGGGATTCCTGTGAGATCCCTCTGAACTCTGATGCACTGGGGCTGGCTCTTCCATACTGCACTTACTCAGTTCTGGCTATGGAATCTGGGTGTGAGCACTGTCCGGGATCCTTGAGGTCCTTAGGGAACTCTGACGCACCCGGACATGAGAAAGGCTATGAAACTTTGACAGTTGAGGTTATGAACACCTGGTATATATGGGCCTGCTTCAGGCTCCCTACAATTTAACTTCTTCTTTTCTATCTATTTATGTAGTTCATTTAGCTACCGGTCTGTAATAATTATTTGTAAACAGATATTAGGATGGCTAGTGAAATGGGGAGGGTAGCCATATAATTCTGTTAACATCATCGGGTATAAATCATGTTTTAAGATTTACATTGTTTCTATATGCATTATAATCCATGTTTTAGGACCAGCATGTTCATTCAAACCATGCCAAGCATGCACTAGATACCATGTTCCTAAGATTTCATGTCTACTGTTTCAGCATCTCATCCATGCTTTACGTTTATCGCTTAGAAATACTGCTCCTACGACAATAAACAACGTTAACATAAAAGCTGCTACTCCTGTGCATCCAAAATCATGTCTCCATCACCCTGTAACTCTGTGTGCATTTTAGAAATCATGCCTTTCAGAATTATGTGTATCCTGAAATTATGTCTTAACCATCCTGCATTTATATGTGCATATTAGATATCCTGCTCTAGGATTTCGTCTACATCTACTTAACCACGCCTAGTTTAACTACTGACTCACGAAAAAGGTAGAAACAGTGTCACATCTAATTGTCTTGCTCTTAATAAAATTAGTAACAATCTCTACATAATCGTATCACCTAGAACAACATGATTTAGGTAAAACAACTTCTGAATTGTTTTTTAACAATTCTGGTAATTATTATGCACAATCCCACGCCTAGGCAAGCCTTAGGTAATCAATCTCTTTAAAAGCTGGAACACTGCTTGGTTGTGTTTAATGTTTAAAGACACATGTTTTAAAATCAGTAAGCAAATTGATTAGGTCCTTGCTATTGAGTTTATAAATAAAGCTGCATATTTTTGTGCATTGGCATTCACTTAGATATCCTGTCTTAGGATCCTGTCTAATAAAACTGCCTCTTGTTTGTGTTTGAGACGTGCTGATTATGTGCATTACTCGTGGAGGTAAATTTGGGCCTCATAACTGCGTTCATGCATTTATCTGATTAGTCCTATTTGTTCTTGCCTGTCGCTTAGAATTTTATCCTTTTTAAACCTTAGGAGTATGTCTAGAACTACCTATACTTAGAGGTCCTAAATTCCTCCAGGACCATTAAGAAGGGACGGGTAACAACATGCATAGAGATCGCTAAATAAACTCGCTTAATAACCGCTAAGGGGTGGGGTAAAGGGTAGATACGGATATGATGACCGGTGCGCTAATGCCACGTGTAGCCCCTCACTGAGGAGTGATTACCGGGAATTGCATTGATGTAATCCTATAGGATAAACAACTAAGGACTCCTATATCCCTACATATGTGTGCTTAGACTGCGAATCTTTTCAAAATTGTTACGTGTTTCCATGTGTATACTTTGAATGCTTATTTGCTACTTGCTTAAATTCACAAAGTTTGTTTGGCCGGGAACCACAGTCGTGGACTTTGAGGGGTGCCTAACACCTTTCCCTTGGAGTAATTTCAAGCCCTTACCCAATCTCTGGTTATTCAATTAGTGTTATTATAACCCTTAATAGGTGCCCTAACGCACCTTAATTCATTAGGTGGAGACTCTTCAAGTCCTTCACATCCCTTTTTCCAAAAGGAAATGAGTTGTCCCAACAACGTCAAAAACCTTGACCGATCCGAAAGGAGAGGAAAAAGGGGGGCGCCACACTCCTGATGCCTCTATGACTTGAAATTGTAAACTGAAAGTTGACCTTATTCTTCAAGCGGGCTCTTGATGCTTCTTGAACTTGAAAATTGAAAGTTGACCCTGTTCTTCAGGCAGGGCTCCTGATGCCTCTCTGACTTGAACTTGTAAACCGAAAGTTGACCCTGTTCTTCAGGCGACATTATCCTGATGCTTCCCTAACTTGAACTTGAAAACTGAACGCTGAACCTGTTCTTCAGGCGGGCTCTTGATGCCTCTCTAACGTGAACTTGTAAACTGAAAGTTGACCCTGTTCTTCAGGCGGGATTCTCTTGATGTTTCCTAACTTGAAAATTGAAAGTTGACCCTGTTCTTCAGGCGGGCTCCTGATGCCTCTCTGATTTGAAATTGTAAACCGAAAGTTGACCTTGTTCTTCAAGCGGGATTCTCTTGATGCTCCTCTAACTTGAACTTGAAAATTGAACGCTGACTTGTTTTTCAGGAGGGATCCTGATGCCTCTCTGACTTGAACTTGTAAACTGAAAGTTGACTCTGTTCTTCAGGCGGGATTCTTCTGATGTTTCTCTAACTTGAACTTGAAAATTTAACGCTGACCTTGTTCTTCAGGCGGAATCATGATGCCTCTCTGACTTGAATTTAAAATCGATTTCTGAAATATTGACCCTCATTCTCCATGTGGGTTCCTGCAATCAAAACAACACAACAAACAAAATTTCTGCCCCAGTTTGCACTAGGAAGATTTGTGAGTTGTTAGCAAAACTATAAATCACATATGTTATTGATGCAATAATGAGAGTAAAACTAAAGACTCGACTAGGATGTGCGTCTCCTGTGAGTAAAACCAAGAAAATTTGACTAGCAAATGCGTCTGATAACGATAAAACCTGAATGACCCAGACTAGGAAGTGTGTCTCCTAAAAGAATAACCTGAAAGACCCATATTAGGAAGTGCGTCTCCTACGGGTAGAACTTGAATGAACCAAACTAGGAAGTGCGTCTCCTAGGGGTGAAATCTTAATTTAGGAAGTGCATCTCCTAAAAGTGTATCCTGAAAATCCCAGACTAGGAAGTGCGTCTCCTAGGGGTGAAACTTCAATAACTAAAACTAGGAAGTGCGTCTCCTAGGGGTGAAATCTCAATTTAGGAAGTGAGTCTCCTAAAAGTGTATCCTGAAAGACCCATACTAGACAATGTGTCTCCTAGGGGTGAAACTTTTAACTTAAAAGTGGGAAGTGCGTATCCTAAAGAAATAAAATCTAAAAACAAACAAACTAGGAAGCGCGTCTACTAGATTTGAGATTGAGCTTGGGGAAAACTATAATTGAGCTTGATTAAACTAAAAATTGACTCCATTCTCCAGGTGGGACCCCTGAACTCAAGAAAAACTAAACATTAAGACCTAAGGAAACTAACGGTTGACCCTATTCTCCAGGCGAGACCCCTGAACTTAAGAAAACTAAAGACTAACAACTGGAGGAAACTAAATATTGATCCTATTCTCCAGGTGGGACCCCTGAACTTAAGGAAAACTAAAGATTAACAACTTAGGAAAACTAGAAATTGACCCTATTTTCCAGGCGGGACCCCTGAATTCAAGAAAAACAAAAATTAACAACTTAAGAAAACTAAGACATGACCCTATTCTCCAGGAGGGACCCCTGAACTTAAGGAAACTAAAGACTATCAACTTAAGAGAATTAAAATTGACCCTATTTTCCAGGCGGGACCCTAAACTTAAGGAAAACTAAAGATTAACGACTTAAAAAACTAAAAAAACTAACCCTATTTTCCAGGCGGGACCCTGAACGTAAGAAAAACTAAAACTAACAAACTTAAGAAGAATTAGAAAATTGACCCTATTCTCTAGGACCCCCCCTGAATTCAAGAAAAAAAAAGATTAACAACTTAAGAAAACTAAGACATGACCCCATTCTCCAGGCGGGACCCCTGAACTCAAGAAAAAATAAACATTAAGACCTAAGGAAACTAACTATTGACCATATTCTCCAGGCGGGACCCCTGAACTTAAGAAAACTAAAGACTAACAACTGGAGGAAACTAAAAACTGACCATATACTCCATGTGGGACCCCTGAACTTAAGGAAAACTAAAGATTAACAACTTAGGAAAACTAAAAATTTGACCCTATTTTCCAGGCGGGACCCCTGAATTCAAGAAAAATAAAAATTAACAACTTAAGAAAACTAAGACATGACCCTATTCTCCAGGAGGGACCCCTGAACTTAAGGAAACTAAAGACTATCAACTTAAGAGAATTAAAATTGACCCTATTTTCCGGGCAGGACCCTGAACTTAAGGAAAACTAAAGATTAACGACTTAAAAAACTAAAAAACTAACCCTATTTTCCAGGCGGGACCCCTGAACTTAAAAAAAACTAAAACTAACAAACTTAAGAAGAATTAGAAAATTGACCCTATTCTCTAGGCTCCCTCCTGAATTTAAGAAAAACAAAAGATTAACAACTTAAGAAAACTAAGACATGACACCATTCTCCAGGCGGGACCCCTGAACTCAAGAAAAACTAAACATTAAGACCTAAGGAAACTAACGATTGACCCTATTCTCCAGGTGGGACCCCTGAACTTAAGAAAACTAAAGACTAACAACTGGGAGGAAACTAAAAACTGACCTTATTCTCCAGGTGGGACCCCTGAACTTAAGGAAAACTAAAGATTAACAACTTAGGAAAACTAGAAATTGACCCTATTTTCCAGGCAGGACCCCTGAATTCAAGAAAAATAATGAACTGGCCCAAATGAATTGGCTGAGGCTAGGCGGGTCGGCAGACATGGACTGGGCTGGTTGATTTTGGACTTTTGGGCCTCACAATGAACTGGCCCAAACAAATTTTAAAGGACCAGAAAGCCTACTTCTTTCTTTGGTTTTCTTTGATTTCAATCTCTAGCCAAATAAACAAAAAATCTTAAATTAAATCCTAATAATATCTAATTGAAAAATTAAATCTACTTACCTATTTTACTAATAATTAACTAATCAACACAACCAAAATCTAAGCAAACAATCACAAACTCAATATGAGTAATCCAAAATTTAATCCATAGAGTAAAGTAGAGAAAAATAGGTGAGAATTTACATAAATAAAAGCGGTAAAACTGCACTAAATGACCAAGCAAGGTCTGGAAATAGAAGTCGAAATTCAAGCTCCCAGCAAAGAACAACAGCAACAAAGTTTCTTCAGCAAAACCAGAAAAAATCGACACCAACTGCTAGCGAAATTCGAACCAATCCTTCCAATTCTCTTTTATTTATGTTTTTTTTTTCAACTTCTGAAACTTTTTGTTTCTATTATTTTTTCAACTTTTGAACTTCGAATTTGTCTTTTGATACTTCATTGTGCTTCTCCGTTCTTCAAATGTGTGTGTGTTTAAAAATGTGAGTGGGGAAGAAGAGTGAAGAAGGAGAGGTGGTGGCTAGGGTTGGGTCTAAGGGGTCTGTTTGGACTTTGGAGAGAGATGGGAAAATGAGGCTGCTAAGGCTTTCAAATCCGTGTTTTGAGAATAGAGGTGTTTTAGATGAGGGGAATGCAACGACATCATTTGCTCACACAACAACGTACTTTCACTGGCTGAAGCTAGGCGGGTCGACAGACATGGACTGGGCTGGTGTGATTTTTGACTTTGGGCCTCACAATGAACTGGCCAAACGGATTTTAAAGGACCAAAAAGCCTACTTCTTTCTTTGGTTTTCTTTGTTTTCAATCTCTAACCAAGTAAACAAAAAATCTTAAATTAAATCCTAATAATATCTAATTGAAAAATTAAATCTACTTACCTATTTTACTAATAATTAACTAATCAACACAGCCAAAATCTAAGCAAACAATCACAAACTCAATATGAGTAATCCAAAATTTAATCCATAGAGTAAAGTAGAGGAAAATAGGTGAGAATTTACATAAAAAAGCGGCAAAACTACACTAAATGACCAAGCAAGGTCTGGAAATAGAAGTCGAAATTCAAGCTCCCAGCAAAGAACAACAGCAACAAAGTTTCTTCAGCAAAACCATAAAAAATCGACACCAAATGCTAGCGAAATTCGAACCAATCCTTCCAATTCTCTTTTATTTATGTTTTTGTTTCCAACTTCTGAAGCTTTTTGTTTATATTATTTTTTCAACTTTTGAACTTCGAATTTGTCTTTTGATACTTCATTGTGCTTCTCCGTTCTTCAAATGTGTGTGTGTTTAAAAATGTGAGGGGTAAGAAGAGTGAACAAGGAAAGGTGGCGGCTAGGGTTGGGTCTAAGGGTCTGTTTGGACTTTGGAGAGAGGGGGAAATAAGGTTGCTAGGGCTTTCAAATCTCTGTTTTGAGAATAGAGGTGTTTTAGTGAGGGGAATGCAACGCATCGTTTGCTCACACAACAACGTACTTTCATTGGCTGAGGCTAGGCAAGTCGGCAGACATGGACTGGGCTGGTGTGATTTTGGACTTTTGGGCCTCACAATGAACTGGCCCAAACGGATTTTAAAGGACCAAAAAGCCTACTTCTTTCTTTGTTTTTCTTTGATTTTCTTTGATTTTAATATCAAAAAATTGACATCTTTTGAAAACACATAACAGGAAAAGGTAAGGTTAATCTCACATCAAAGAAAAATCAGAAGCAAAAACTAAGAGTGAAAAAATGCATCTCAACTTAGTTTTTCTTCTCTTTTTTGGGGAGGGGGGAGGGGGGGTGGATTGAACAAGTGGGTTTGATTGAAATTGGTTGAAAATACCTAAACGAGGCTATATTAAAAATTTGAGCAAGAATAGAAGTGATTTAGACCGGGTTCAGGTAAAAAATCTGACCTAAAAATCCAACTGCGATATGTGTATATCACGTTGTATATCGTGTACACAAGTGTATATCACACACAGGTTTTTAAGGACGCTTGTGTATATCATTTTTTGTGTATACAACACTATTTTTTTATGGACGCCAGTGTATATCACATTGTATCGTATATATAACACAAATTTTCATGGATATACACATAATATACATGAGATATCACTGATGTACATAGAGATATACACGGGATACAATAGGGGATACACATGTGGAGTTGTCTTGAACTTGTGTTTTTAATATGAAATAAGTTATACAAAGAAGTAAAATAAAATTTTAATATGCTTTTTGATATACACATTATTATTATGTTATACACTGTGATATACAAATAATAGAATTATTATGCGTTATATATATATTTGTATATACATATAAAAAACTAGAATATAATTAAAAAATATTTGAGAGTTTTTTTGGATACTACTAAGAAAATTGAACCTAATTTCTAGGTTGATGGTTGCTATGAGAAAAGAGAGAGGATTTTTAATATTTTTTGCTATTTTTAAGGAAAATAATGTTGATTGAGCCTATTTTTAGGATGGTGGTTGAACCATTAAGAGATGAGGAGAGAGAGAGAGAGAGAGAGAGAGAGAGAGATTAGTCTACCATATGTCAAATCCTAAAACGTTGGATTTTTTATCCCAATTGTTGGACCTAGTTGTTATGCCATGCCAAATCCCCTTTAATCTATAGCCAAGTTAACTAAAAATCTTAAATTAAATCCTAAAATAATATCTAATTGGCAAAATTAAATTACTTACCTATTTTTCTAACAATTAACTAATTTAGTTAACTAATAATGCATGTAAAGTACCTAATGTATTTTCGCTATTTTAATGTTTCACAAATGCGATTATTTATACAGTTAAAATCTAAAAATGTAAAAAATAAAATAATTTTTGTTATTTTTTAAGATCTAAAATGCTACTAAAAATGCACCAAACACAAATACGCATGAAACAAATAAAGTAAAATATAGAAAAAAATCCTAAAATTCTATAAAACAATTAAAAGCTATTTTTGAGATTTTTAAGAGTAATTTATATATTAGGCAAAATTTATGTGCTCATATATAAGTTATAAAGTAAAAGCTAAGAAAAAATGTTAGCTAAGTGAAGAATGTTAATTCAGTTAAATGAATAGCAATTTATCAATTTGACTCTTAAAATTATTTTTAAAACGATATTCCTTTATTTTTTTCTTTTGCTGCTGATTCTCTTCTTAAGAGCATAATTTACGTACCATATTATGTTAATTTTAAAAATAATTTTACTTGTATGATAATCGTAGAAGAATCGTATTGAATTATTTTGCTAATTAATTAATTCTTAATTATCTGTTCTCGTATAAGAAAATGCTTTATTTCTTGTTGATTCCAATTGTTAATGCTAACTCTTACCAAATTATAAATTCTATTCAATTTTTAATGATTAAAATTAATCAATATTTTATTTTTGGATTTTGTGTTTGTAAAATAGACAGTGTAATTGACTTTTAGCAACTACCTATATATCTCTATCTCTAACTTTTTTAAGCTTTTTGTTCTAATTATTGAGTGTGATTTTCAAATATGATAGAAGAAGTCAATAATCAAATATTAATTGAGTTTGACGAGTTTGAAAGGAGTTCAATTGTAATGCAAAATTAATTATAGTTCATATATATAATGAGATTAATTAATATAATTTTTGTTGGTTCGAAAATTGGGTTGTGAATGGTGAAATAGGCAAACTAATAACCATTAGATTAAAACTCAAATAACAAAAAATTTAAGTAGTTATATTTGCACATTACAATTTTTTTAACAAAGTTGTTGTTTCTCTTCCTACGAGTTAGTATATTTGCTTATGTTCTTTTTCTTATTATTCCCTTTTTATTGATTATCAAGCCGTAGCAAATCTTAATTATATTTATCTTTCAATAGTTATTTTTTTTCTTGAAAAGATAAATATGTGTTGGAAAAATTATATTTTTCTATAGTTTGTGTTTAATAAAATTATAATCGCGTTAATATATTGAACTTTAGATGAATTATATATTTAAGATTTTAAAGTCTATTATAAAATTTTCACCTTTTTGCTGTTATAAATTTTTCACTTTGACTTTCATAAAATTTACATTTTCAACCAAAAAGGTAAGTAAGAACTCTAGTTCCTTCTAAAAGAAATCTCGTTGAAATAAAACATTGCCCAAGCAATCTAGTTCTTCAGAAGGTAAAAGTCCTTTTTTTAAATGTTAAAAGTTAATTCAAGAGAATAATGAGTGATTGAAATTTTGATTTTAGTGATAAAGAAATGTTATTGAGGGTAATAAAAGGCGAACAATATTTCGCCAAGTGCCTTCGTGCTTTTAATATAATATAGATATAGATATAGGTACAGATTAATATGATTTGGTAGAAATATCAGGAATGAACAAGTTTTTTTCTAGGCAAAGAGAAAAAGATTTATCTACACCGAAAACTGAGTTTGTCTAATTCAACTCTAAAATCATATGATATAATTCAGAGATTAAGAACATGTTTGGCCAAGCAGCGAAAAACTACTTATTTTGAAAGTACTTTTGTTCAAAAGTACTTTTCGCAAAAGTATTTGGAGATTAACATTTTGTGTTTACTAAGACGTTTGAGAAGTATTTTTTTTACAATGTATTTTTGTGTATAAAATCACGGTAAAGGACAGTAGAGGTTTAGTTTACAATTACTGTTATTTAAAAATAGAAATTTTAATTATTTATTATAAAAATTAATAAAATTTTATTTTTATGTAATTACAGTATATATATATATCAAAGACTTTAATCAATATAAAATTGAAATATGTAAAAGCAATAAACTGGTAGAACATATCTGCTTATAAATTACACGTGTGAAATACTATTAATTATTGAGAAAATAACAAAATAGGTAGTATTACATTATGTCAACTATATTATATGCATGAAAATAAAAATAAATTATAGACTGGAGATTATATAATATTGGTATACTACAACAGAAAAAAGAAATCATACCTTACGAAGAAAGTGCTTGAATCTGTGAGTAGCCTTGTTGTTACGAGGAGTAATAGGAGACGAAGAAAAGAAGAAACATCGAAAGAGAAAAAAAGAGATCTATTTCTAGTAGCGAGATTATTCCAAATAGGAATAAATAGGAATGAGAGAGAATAAAAATAAGGTAAAAATAAAAAAGAGAAGAAAAGGATGGTAGAGATAAATTTTAAAAAAAGAAAGAAGTAAAGGCTAACTAATAAGGGATAATTTAGAAAATATAATTTTATGGTAATAATATTTTTATCTTAAAAAAATTAATTTTTTGCTTCTGCTTCTTGAAAGTAGCTAGAATTTGTAGGTTCTGCTTATGCTCAAAAGCACTTCTTTGTTTTAGCCAAACAACTCATATTTCCAAATAAGTACCTTTTTAGCAAAAAAAAAATAGTTTTAACTTCCCAGTAGCTTTGGTCAAACATGCTCTAAATAATAAGAATGTATATTGCTGTTTTGGTTTAACATGCATAGTTGAGTTGTTGTTTAACATTTATTTATTTATTTATTTCATTTGTGTTTGCTAACCATGAATGCCTACTATGAATTTTTGAAGTATTTTGTTCTAATCTTTTTATGTAGACCAAGGTTAACAGTGAATATAAAATGCATGACAAATGTTGAATTTAGTGACCATTCAAATGTGAGTCAGAACATTTACTCAGATGATGATTCCGACTAAGCAGATATTTATTAATGTCACATAAATGATAACAGGATATAAGATTTCCAAGTATCAAGTTACGAAATCCATCCTGACTCCATAAACCTATACTAGTTAATTGATTAAGCTGAACAAGAAGAATATAGTTAAAAACTCCAAATTCCAGCTTAAGATGTTTTAAGCTTTGACGACATAAATTTAACAAACTTGACGTGTATGAATCTTATTTCCTATTTAGAGGGGGCTGAGAATGAAGAGTCTAGCAGATAACTCCAAATACCTGAGCAACTTCACCTACATGCAACTCCCTAAAATAAGCTATACTTGTAGGATGAAGCGACCAATGCAAAGTAAAGGAGCACAAGCAGGACGAATTAAAATCTCTGGACCACATAGCATAAAAGCATAATCTTAAGAATCCAAAAATAATCTCATACTCTAGATAAAACATCCCGAGAAAACCCTAGCAGTATTCCCAAAACTCATCCCTGCAAAATCTGTTTATATTCTCTCCTCTCACAACAGAGGAGATGATTCATCAAAAAAACCCGCATTAAGCAGTCACTTGGACCACCTTGACTCACTCAAGAAACAAGGTTGTCATTGAGGGAAAGTGAGGCAAGTTGGTCAGCCGGGCTGGCAGTCTGCTGAACATTCCTCAGAACTTCCATAGCTTCAGCAACTTTAGCCTTCAAGGCCTCTGGTGATTCAAGCAGATGCAAAACCTCAGTCTGATCCATTTCAAGAAGCATGCCTGTAACCTTTGCTGCATGCTCGTGCTCCAGCTGATCAACAAGTGGGTACAAACTTTCACCCAACATCTGCCAAGAGAAGAGCGAGAGCGTTAAATCACTAGTTCAGTCACCAATAGATAACCCGTAATGTCAATTAACTCACCGTCCTCTGCTGTTCAGGTGGCGCATTTGCAAGGGCAGAAGCCAATGTTGAAATTGGCATGGGCTGTCCCATTGCAGAATCACGAGGAAGCATGCCACCCATGTCATATGGAACAGAAAGCATCCCCCCAGGAACGCCTGGCATTGGCCCCTCCGGTCCATTACGTCCTGGTGGATAGCGGTACATTCTTCCCCTTGGGAGCATCTGCAGAATGAGTCTTTCAACATTAGCTTACCGGTCTTGACAAAAATATATAACTGGATAACCAAAAACCTGCAGAGAGAAAGCAAAAATTAACCTGATGCTGCATCAAGGGCATAGGCTGTTGAGTTTGTTGCACAGGCCCTGCTCCTCGTCGACCACCTGGACGCTGGCCCTGTTGTCCTTGTTGGACCAAGGGCATGAAGAAGTTCGGCATAGGAGCTCCTCCAGGACGCATTCCAGGAACAAGCTGTTGTTGATAGCCAAACCCAGCCTGGAAAATAAGATTATGGATCAGTAATAAACCCATTGCAATACACTTGAAGCAATTTTCCAACATCATGTGCAGTCATTTACAATTTTAAATAGACCACTATGTAGAAGAATTAACATGGAGTGTTCCAAATAAATAGACCACTATGGAGAAGAATTAACATGGTTACCTGGGGAGGAATCATAGCAGGGGGACCTTGCCCATAGAATAGTTGCTGTCCAATACCAGGAGCACCAGGAGGGTAGATTGGCATGCGAGGAGCAAGTGATGGGGGCATTGCCACTGGTCGCAGTTGTGAAAATTGTGCCTGTACTAACTAGTGCATTGATCAATATACATTACTAGGTAAATGTTTCAGCAGACAAAAATTTATCAGCAACACAGGCTTAAGCCACCTTGAAACATGCATTACACAGACTAAACCGTTAAGCCACCTTGAAACATACATTAGTCACACTAACTCTAGATGTCCTTTGAGCAATTAAAACTAAAGCCGAGAGCCGAATCTACTGATACAGTATTCCACGTTTTACTTAACAATTTAAAGCAGCATGATGCAAAAACCTTTCAGCAGTGCCACATTGTTTGGCTATTAATCATTACCTGCAACTTTGCTCTTCTCTCCTCTTTCCGCTGTGCTAGTGCAACATAGAGTGGCTTGCTAACTATCATTTTTCCATTCATCTCAGAAAGCTTAAAAAGAAAAAAGAGAAGAGTTACAACTTAATAAGTACAATGTCCTAAAAAGACTTGACATATACGTATTACTTACAGCTCTGGAAGCCTCTTCGGAAGTGGAGAAGGCAACAAATCCAGACCCCCTGCTGATTCCACTTGGATCCCGCATAACCTGCAACACAAGAACAGAACATCTAAGCAAAATGAATGGATTCAGTGACCTAAAAGTTCATCCACAAGAAATTGTATACCTTGCATGAAGTTATCGTACCGAACTCTGAAAATAGTTCCTTGAGCTTCTCATCATCAATGGTGTCATCCAAATTTTTTACATACAAGTTGAGACCTTGGTATTTATCAACCGCCTCCTTGGCGGTCTGCTCAAACTTGCTTTTCAATTCTTGCTCTCTTTCAGATTTCTTCTGTGCCTTCCCAACATACCACTCTTTATCATCAAATTTCTTTCCATTTAGGGATTCAACAGCCTTGGCAGCATCCTCTGCAGTTTCAAAATTGACAAACCCAAAACACTTGGATTTTCCATCTGCATCTCTCATCACTACTGCACTAGTAATGTTCCCGAACTCACCAAAAACTTTCTTCAGCTCATCATCAGTTGTAGAGTCTGACAAATTTTTGACATAGACATTTTGGAATTTTGCCATGCCAGTCGTAGAATCTCTTTCCTGTTTGCGGAGAAAATGCCCAACATATACTTGCTTATCATTCATGAGCATACCATTTAACTTATCTATGGCACCTTGAGCAGATTCTTCATTGTCATATTGTACAAAACCATAACCCTTTGACTGGCCATTAGAATCAGTAGCTATCTTGCAAGAAAGAATGTTGCCAAAGCTTGAAAATGTGTCATGTAAAGCTTTGTTGTCAATTGACTTGTCCAAGTTCTGTGTAAATAATTCAAACAAATACATAAGAAACAAAAAATAAAAAGATAACCAGCAGAAAACTGCACACCAGCAGGTTCACCAGACCAAAACTTTTCAAAATTGGAAAAAGATCATATCAGTGGCTAGGTGCTTAAGTGGAAGCTGATGTGAGCATCATTCACTTGCTTCCATGTTACAGATCTAATTATTTAAGTGAAGCAGTGACACCATAACTTCAGATGAGAGAAAGAACCCATCCTATTTCTCACTATAGCTATGTGTCTGGTATATATCCTATGAATAGGAGCGAACAGGAGAAGCTAGCAGATTAGGAAAAAAAACATTGAACTTGAAATGACAAATCACATCATACAAGATTCAGGTTTTAGCTAAAATACCTTGATAAATATATTTGCTGATCCACTCTTGCGAAGAGTGGGATCCCTATGAGAGTACATGACCCTGATGGACTTTCCGTTAACAGGAGTGAAGTTCAGCATCTCCATTGCCCTTGAAGCTGTGACAAAATAGATCAAAAAACATTAAAGACCAAATAGCAATGCAGATGACCGAAAACATAGGCACATGACATTATTTCAAGTTAAACAAAATATTAAACTTAACCAGTTTTATCAAAATAGTACTGCACCCTTGTCCGGAAATGAGCAAGTTATATATGCAACACCATATGCAGACTTAAGCTCCCAACACTGCCTCATCATGATGAATTAAAGATACTTAAGAAAAACATTTTACAGGCAAAACCACATGAACTGGAATTTTGTTTAAAACCAATTCTTCACCAGCACGGGCAAATGACAGGAAGCAAATTACCATTGCCTTTGAATTGAAAGGGTTCCCCAAGAATTTAATCCAAAGCCAAACAGACAGATCACTGTTTATACAACAATTAAAAAGGTGCAAAAACCACATTGCTTTAACAATTTTACAAGCATTCTCACTACCACTCTCATCGAGTGGCCAACAAAGTGAAGCAAAGCAAGTGACACCTAGAAGTACATTGCACACCCACATTACTGCTAAGAGTGTTGAATCTAAGATATATTCAAAGAGGAAAAGAATGTAGGTGCTGGAATAACTTGCAAGCATATCCAAAATAGTAATTTCAGCAAATGTGAGGTAATACTTTCACTATTTCACAACTTCCCTTAATATACCCAATATCCCATTATTACTATCATTATTTTCTTTTACGAAGATCCCTATAAATAGCAACAATGTATAATCAGATGCCAAATGGGTAGGCATTTCAAAAAATGAAAAAGAATTAATTTTTACCAGCGCATATTATAGCTATCCACACTAATCTTCGAAATGGCTCATTAAACTTTGACATTACAGGATTTATCAACATGCATTCACACTGTAAAAGATATCAAATTTCAAATTCATGAAGAATGACTGTTGTTAACATGCAATTCGCACTATTAAAGATAACAAATTTATGAATTCATTAAAAAAAAGGACTACTAACCATCATTAGGGTTGCTGTAGTTAACGTAACCATAACCAAGGGATCTCCTAGTACTCAGGTCCCGACAAACCCTAACCGAAACAACCTGACCGACTTGGTTGAACAGATCGTACAGCTGCGAATCCGTCACGTTAAAGTCCAAGTCCCCTACGTACAGTGACGTCGACGTTAAACCACCTGGAGTAGCGGCGGCGGCGGCACCACCAACAGCAGCAGCAGCAGCCGCCACACCATTTCCTCCCGCCACCGGACTCTGGTGCTGAACCTGAATCTGCGCCATAACTAAACTCAGAATCTTCAAGAACAACAACAAAAATTAGAACTTTTTCGAAGCTTCCAGAACAAAAAAGCTCCCTTCCTTCTTTTTTTTTTCTTTTTTAGTTCCCTCTCCTCTTGTTATTAAGGAGAAAAACTAGAGAGGAAAAAGTAAGCGAAAATGTAGGGATTTTTTAGTTTTTGAGATGTAAAAATAGAGGAGAGGGAAGGGTAAAATGGAGATAGAAATCAGAGAGAAAAATGAAGAGAAAATTTTTCGATTTTTTAGGGTTGAGGGAGGGCAGAGAAAACTGCACCGCAACAGGCGATTGATGAAACTGTGAGGTTTATATATGCGGCGATTCTTCTGAGAAACCCTAACTTTGTATGAGAGGAATAAATCGCGACCGTTTGTTTGATACTTACGATGATCAAAGGTTCAGGGTTCTTTGTTGGACCGGGACTTTTCAACTAGACCGGTTTAAGAGTACAGGGCCACGTGCTTTCGAAAGGAAAAAATCGGGCCACGTGCGCACTGAGTATGAGAGTCCTTTTAAATTTCATTTGACTTACCTATTTACTGTTAATTATCATTTTTCACCTACCTATTACTGTTATTACACGGCAGACAAATCTATCATGCTTTAGAGCTTATTTGGTCAAGTTTTTGGGATGTCAAAATAATTTTAGTAGAAATTTAAGATGTTTGATCAAAGTAAAAATGTATTTTTTGGTGCAGCAGAAATAATTTTTCTGTTTTGAATAATAGTTACAAATTATAGTCTTTCGGGAAACAGAAGCACAAGCAGCGAATTAATGTTATTAAGATAAAATATCCTACTATAAATTTATATTTTTTAAATTATTTTCCAATAGTTAAATTTTTTCTTTTTTTATTTCTACATCGTAGTTTTATTTTCCTTCTCTATTCTTCTTTAGAATATTCTCTCTACTATATATGGTTCTCTTCTTTTATATACAATTTATGAAGTATATTTTTAATTTATATTAAATGATATATTTGAATCATCGTGTAAACTTTTAGTAATATCATATACCCAATATTATTATTTTGGATAATTATATTTTATATAAATTCTTCTATAATAAATATTGAATTTATTTTTCTCTTCCAGATAATACTAATTGTAAAATAAATATTTAATATTCTTTCCATAATTTAATATCCAAAAGTGATTTTTGAAATGATTGCAGTTTGCTTATCAAATATTGTAAAAATCACTTCGCATATGAATTGGCCAAAATACAAATTGCTATTTTTTTTTTGTCAAAGTAAAAAATTTTGTTTAACCAAAATTGTATATTTACATCTACTAGCTCCATTTGGACTCAAGAGCTAATCATCTTTATCTCTATCTATCTAAGAGTGTTAACTATTGCATTTACATTCATAAGCTATTTACTCTTAGCTAGGATACTATTCAAGCTATCTAATATCTTCTTCCATTTGCTATAACTTTGTCCTCTAATGTGCCATTGGACGTTGATTTCTTTGAAGCTTTGTTGACTCTCCTTCCTTTCATTTTGAAATCTTTTAGCATTTCTTTCACGCCATAGGTAAATTGTTGCAGCAAATAACCATGCCATTATCTGGCCTTTAGCTCTGCTTCCTTTGCATCTTTTCGATATCCAGCATACCTCTTCATTCCATGTTTTAAGAGTTTTGTTTTCATTCACCCACTTCAATAAGGAATTCCAAATATCACTTGCATACTTACATTCAAAGAACAAGTGCTCCAGTGATTCTGTATTTCTCTTAGAACATAGAACACATTCTTTTGGAACATTTATTTCCTATTTTGCTAGTGTGTTCACGGTTGCAAGTCTTTGCCTTATGGCTAACCATAGTATGAACTGATGTCTAGAAATCTGTCTTGCCTCCATGGTAAGGTTTTTCCAGTGAACTTTTTGATATTGTGGTTGAAAAGATAAGTAAGCTACCTTGATGCTAAACTTATCTCCCTTGCTAATCCAATTTCTTGCATCAAATATTTTCCCCACTAGTCAGCAAGCTTGTGTAGGTGTCTTCATGGATTTTATCTCATTGTTCTTTATGTAATAGCCATGTATCCATTGCATCCATAGTGATTCCTTCCTTGTAGATATTGCCCATAATAGCTTGCATATGGCTGCTATATTCCATAAAGTATAGTTTATTAACTTTAGACCCCCTATTGACCTTGTCATGCACAGTGATTCCCAAGAGACCAAAGCTTTCCTTGATGCTTCACAGCTTCCAGTCCATAAAAAAGTTCTGCATATGCTTGTGATGAGTTGAATAACCTTCTTGGGTAAGACAAAAATCTGAGTCCAATACGTTTGCATCTCAAAGAGAACACTTTTGATCAGTTGTACCCTTCCACTATAAGACAGAAACTTGGTAGTCCAACATCTAATTCAGGATATCATCTTCTCCACAATTGGCATGCATTGTTGTACATTGATCTTCTTGGAAGAAAGTGGAACCCCCAGGTATTTAAATGGCAATTCTCCTAGTGCAAACAGCATCTCATTCAAGATTTGTTGCTTCAGTTCCAGAGTAATTCCAGCAATGTACAAAGAACTCTTGTCCAAGTTTTCTTCCAGTCCAGACACATCAGAAAAATGATTGAAAGCTTGTATCATTAGTTGGATTGAAACTTTATCATCCCTACAGCACATGAGTAAATCATCAGCAAAACATATATGGACCAGTTTCATTTTACTGCATCTAGGGTGGTAATTGAAATCTGAATTATGTTGTAATTGTTTAAGGGATATGTTGAGGTACTCCATAATCAGTACAAACAGGTATGGGACATGGGATCACCCTGTCTCAATCCCTTCCTTGCCACAAGCTTTGGAGTAATCCATCCATTTAGCAATATAGCATAACTTACAGTAGTTACACATTCCATAATCCACCCAACAAATCTCCCAGGAAACCCAAACTCAATCAAAATAGTTCTGAGGAAGTCCCATTCAACTGAGTCATAGGCCTTTCTGATGTCAACTTTTACCATACACCTAGGAGATACCCCCTTCTGCGTATACTCATTCACTAGCTCATGTGCAATGATTACATTGTCTAAGATACTCCTTCTTGCTATAAATGTTGACTGTGAATGCCCAATAATTGTGTCTGCTACTAGTTTAAGTCTATCAGTATGAATTATTGCTATCAACTTATACAAAGTTGTACAACAAGCAATGGATCTGTATTCCATCACATATGTGGGGTTGGCTACCTTTGGTACTAAAGTGAGAGTGGTACAATTTGCTTCCTTCAGCATCTTCCCAGATTCAAAGAATTGGATCACAACCTCACTCACCTCTTCTCCTATGACATACCAATACTCTTTAAAAAATCCTGC
This sequence comes from Nicotiana paniculata, assembly GCA_005239505.1. NCBI lineage: Eukaryota > Viridiplantae > Streptophyta > Magnoliopsida > Solanales > Solanaceae > Nicotiana > Nicotiana paniculata. The sequence continues at coordinate 4,677 of MDKI01075012.1, read as the reverse complement.
ATTGAACCCATCCACCCCTAGAGCCTTGTCATTGGGCAGTTCCTTCAAATCTTGTAACACATCCTCTTTTGTGACTGGTTGAATCAATAGCAGTTATTGGTCTCTCTATAAACAAGGTCCATCCTTAGCAATGTGAGTATCTACACAAGGCAATTCTTGTGCTTTGTTTCCCATCAAACCTTGATAAAATCCTATGAATTCCTGTTGCACCTGCTTTGGATAAGTTAATTGCACTCCATGTTCATTACAAATAGTGGCAATATTATTCATGGACTGTCTTGCTTTAAGCTGAGCATAAAAGAATTTAGAATTTGAGTCTCCTTGTTTGATCCATACAGCTCTAGACTTTTGTCTAAGGACCCTTTCTTGGACAGTAGCCCACTTTTCTATTTCCAAAAGCATTTCTTTCTCTTCTATGATCAGTTGTGTACCATATAGATCAGTTGCCAATGAGCCTTGTGTTTCTCTAAATTTACCTGCAAAGCCTCCAGTTCTTTATCTATATTGTTCATCTCTTGATTCATATGTTTAACAACTTTTTCTACTAGCTTAAGTTTCCTACGTACTCCATACATAGCATATCCATCAACTTGGGACCTCCATATAGACTCTACCATTTCTCTGACTGGTTATTGCTTCAACAAAACATTGAGTAGTCTGAATGGTTTTGGTAACTTATGTATAGCAATAATGGTAGTTAGCAGTATAGGGGAGTGATCTGAGCAACCAGGATTTAAGTAGTGTGCTTCTATACTGCTATACAAACTAGGCCATTGAGCATTGCCAAACGCCCAATCAATCAAGCTGTAAATTTTGTCTCCAGGGTCCCTTTTGTTACACCATGAGTAATTCCAGCCCTTTCTCTGAAGATGCCCTAGTCCTATTTCATCTATACAGTCTTGAAAATCCTGTGTTTCAATTTGTTGGACTAGTGCTCCATTGATCCTATCCGCAACAGATAATATTGTATTAAAATCCCCAAGGATAATCCAAGGATCTAGCATCGTATGGTTAATTGCTTTTAGTTGTCTCCAAATGTCTTTCCTCCCTTCAATGGTGTTATAACCATAAACAAAAGTGGCATAACAAATAGAGATCTTTTTTCCTTCACCTTGCAATGGACAGTTTGAGGCCCTGAACTTTGTATGTCAACCTCCACCAAATGTGGTTTCCACCATATCCAAATTCTACCATTTTGTCAGCTTGTATAGTCACAGTCTGCCAGTCTGGGCCTACTTTCTTTTTTATTTTCTCTGCTCTTCTAGCCTTCACCCTTGTTTCTAGGCATCCCAATAGAGCCACTTTATTGGTAAGCAGAAAGGATTTGAATTCCTTCTGCTTAAATGGCTTATTCAGCCCTCTAATATTCCATGATCCAAAGATCATGGGAGCTATTTGGTCAGATTGGTTCCCCTTACCACATAACTTGTGGTAACCTCTGTTTGAATTCTCAGAGCACTGACTGATTCCTTCTGAGCATCAACTCCAATCCATCTATCTTCTGATTGTCAACTGTTGTAGCTGACATTATTTTCTTTCCCCTATCTACCTTTTTGTCACGACCCAAAAATCCTAACTGAGGTCGTGATGGCGCCCAACAGCGGGGTCAGGCAAGCTGACTCTTACTTTACTAGAGGTTCCTTCTTATTAGTTTAAATACTTTAAAATATACTCAGTTCTTAAAAGTTAAAACATGATTTGACAAGGACAATTAGGCAGTTTTTAATCAAAACAGTCATGATGAGGAATGAGCCAATATGTATATATACAGACCCATAAACCAAATAACAACTACGTGTGTGCCAGGAACTAGTGTCACAAGTTCTACAGGCATACTAACAAAATATACAAAACATAATATACAATTCCACTATCTGAAAGGAATAGACGGGAAATAAGCAAAAGAAAACTCCAAGGTGCCACCGAGGATCGTCAGGAGAAGCAGCTCACCGTGAAGTCGGGTCCAACTGAGATCAGAATCGAGATCCGGTCTGATAACCAGATGCACCAGGCTCAGAACCTGTACAATTAAGTATAGAAGTGCAGCATGAGTATATAAACAAATATGTACCTAGTGAGTATCCCGCCTAACCTCGAAGAGGTAGTGACGAGGGGTAGACATGATACTTACTAGGGTCAACATTTCTAAATAACATGATTTAATTAGAACTAAGCAGGCCTAACTGTCGTAGAAATCACAAGGAGATAAATCATCAAGTATAGTTGTATTTACTTTTGCATGTCAAATTTCACTAGCACATAATGTACTAAATTCCCTTATTAAGATGAACCAGTTTGTACAATTACAGCAAATTCCCAGCAAATCATATAGCACATAATAGGCCAGACACGTACGGCCGAAACGTCGCGAAAAATAAATGTGCACTGCTGAGGGTCGAATGGCTCGAACTATAGATGCATCTATTACCCCGCTCGCAAATCGAACATGCGACGTGATTGACATAATAGTAGGGCTATTTCGCTCACGAATCATACATGTGATGCGGTGCTGCATACATACATAAAATTATCAATTTTCAGGGAATTATTAGAGATTATTCTTTAAGGCAAGAACCTAAGCAATATATATCATGGACCACAACTTCCTAACATTCTCATTCCAAATCAAGGACAATAATCAATTCAAAATACGTTTAGAAATACATGTAAGGTACATATAAGCGTGCTCGTGAGTCCTAGAACTACCCAACATAACATAGTAGTAGCTACGCACGGACTCTCGTCACTTCATGCGTGCGTATCCCCCGCAAATAAGGACATGCAATTATTTATAATCACCTATGGGGACAATTCCCCATTACAAGGTTAGAAAGGAGACTCACCTCGCGTCGAACCTACTTTCCGGACCAAGAACGCGCCCGAAACTCCGAACTCTACACCCGAGGACTCGAAACTAGCCAAATGTTATACAAATTCATTAATTTATGCTCAAAATATAGAAATTATCCTACTCATTTAGTAAATTTTCCATTCTTGAAGAAATTCTAATATCCAATCCCGGGCCCACATGCTCGGATTCTAAAAATTCTCGAAGGAAACACTCACCCATAGCCTAAGGATCATTAATATACGATTTCTACTTGATTTGATAGCCAAATTCATGGATAAATTCTCAAATTATCGAAAGCCCAAGGTTACTACCCCATTCTTGAATTTCCACTAATTTAGGTAGTTAATTAAGCTAGTATTCAAACCCCTAGAACCAAACTTAGGAACTTTAAGTTTTCTAGACTTCGCTAACAACGCGCCGAAATGACCTATGCTACTCGGAATGACACCAAATTTTGCAGGCAAGTCATAAATGACATAACAGAACTATTCCCAGTCTCGGAATTCTGTTCGAACCTCGATATCGCAAAAACACGCCCCAAACCATAATAGGAGCTTAAGGAACTCTTAATTCAATATTGGGCTCCGAAACGCTCTCGGGCCATTAGAAACCCATTTCGAACCTACGCCCACGTCCGGAATCATCATACGAAGCTACCGGAATCGTCAAAACTCGATTTCGATGTCGTTTACTCAAAATATTGACCGAAGTCAAACTTGGCCTTAAATGCCAACCTTAAGGAACCAAATATTCCTATGGCACTCTAAACACCTCCGAATCCCGGACCACCAGTCCCCGCAAGTCATAAATCATAATAAGCCGCTATGAGAGGTTTCATTTAGGGGAACAGGGTCCGATAACACAAAACGACCGGTCGGGTCGTTACATTCTCCACCTCTTAAACAAACATTCGTCCTCGAACGGGTCTGGAATCATACCTGGAGTGCTGAATAAGTGTGGATATTTGCTCCGCATGTCCTCCTCAGACTCCCAGGTCGCCTCCTCGACTGGTTGGCCCTTCCATTGGACCTTTATGGCAGAAACTCTCTTGGACCTCAGTTGGCGGTCATGTCTATAAATAATAGCAACTGGCTCCTCCTGGTAGCCCAAACTCTCATCCAACTGAATAGTGCTGAAATCAACCACGTGAGAGAATTCGGCGTGGTACCTCCAGAGCATGGATACATGAAAAACTGGATGAACTCCTGATAAACTGGGAGGTAAGGCCAGCTCATAAGCAACCTCCCCAACTCGCCTCAACACCTCGAAGGGACCTATAAACCTCGGGCTCAACTTTCCCTTCTTCCCAAACCTCATAATACCCTTCATAGACGAGACTTTCAACAGGACCCTATCTCCATCCATAAATGATACATCATGCGCCCTCTGATCCGCATAACTCTTTTGTCTAGACTGTGTTGTGCAGAGCCTCTCATGAATCAACTTCACTTTCTCCAAAGCATACCTCACCAGGTCGGTGCCATATAACTTAGCCTCGCCAGGCTCAAACCACCCGATAGGAGAACGACATCGCTGACCATACAATGCCTCAAATGGTTCCATATCAATGCTGGACTGATAACTATTATTGTAAGCAAACTCGGCCAAAGGCAAGAACTGGTCCTACTGACCTCCGAAGTCAATCACGCATGCCCTGAGCATGTCCTCCAATATTTGAACTGTACGCTCCGACTGACCATCAGTTTGAGGATGAAATGTTGTGCTGAGGTCTATCTGGGTACCCATCTCACCATGTAATGCTCTCAGAAGTGCGAGGTGAACTGAGGACCTCGATCTGATATAATGGACACCGACACACCATGCAA
>ML337048.1:3391-28185 GCA_005239505.1 Nicotiana paniculata | reverse complement strand
AAATATTTTTCAACTTACACATTTTGAGGTAAAAAGATTTTTTAATGCAAGATGAGCATAATTTAAAAACATGGGTCAAGTTGGGCGGATTGGGTTATGACCCATTATTTAACTCATCTTGACTCAACCCATCTTAGCCCAAGTACACTTTGGGCTGGGTTGGGAAATGGCCCATTTATTGACCTAACCCATCTTGACCCGCCTAAATTCAGCCCAACCCGCCCATTTGCCACCCCTAGTTGAAATACAGGAATTGTGAATGCATTCTTGTTAATCTTGATTCCATTGACATATAGGCATTAAGTTAACTTGAATAGGCGAATAAGAACTCGAAAGATTCTTATGAGTAATATCAACCATGTCAATCAACAATCTAGATAAATCACTTAGTCATTTTAAGCCAAGAATATAATACGATTGCTAGCTAACCCGTGACCCTGGAATATCCTCTCCTATTGATTGTTAGTCGAAATTACTATTTGTGTTGGTTGATTTCCTAGTTAATTCATTAATCGGTATTTTAGGTAGTAACTTAGATTATATCTTTTGTGATAAATCTCTTGAACCGATAAGTTAATTGAGTTGAATCTGTCAAAATTTAATCATAAGTCTTCGTGGGACGGTACTTTACTCACTACTTTATTACTTGACGACCACGTATACTTGCGTGGGTGTGTTTGGTCGCAACGGCGATCCTATTAAAACCAGTAAATAACTGAGATATACCTATATTTTAATCTATATGCTCAGATACATACCTTCAATTAGATCCAAAAACACTCCATATTATTAATCCACATTTTTTCTGTTAGTGCTAAACCTAAAAAAATTATTGTTTTCTAGTAAATGATCATCCACTTCACTAATTTCTATAACAATTCGAAATTTCATGTAACCAAATGAACATTGAATGATAGAGTAGTTACTTCTTCTTATGTTACTCCTTTCTTAATTTGTGTGTATTTCTAAAATGATCTTCTTTTGTTGTCAAAACTTTGACAAACTAAAAACCATAAAAGCATTAAAAAGAAAGTTGACATTTTTAATTTATCTTGTCAAAAGTGTAATTTATGCTCAAATTGCTGCTATCCAAAAAAGTCTTTCCATTCTTAATTTCTTTGATCATCTTTGTTAAAAGCTCAAGGGCTTCAATCGTGTGATAGCATATCTCTAAATATTATTTGTCATCTAGCTAGTTTTAGGGAGACCTTTTGAAATAAAAATTATTAGAATATTAGTTTTTTTTCTTTGTCTCCCATTAATTGAGAGGGAAACATTTACTTAAATGGGACACATATTATCATGAATAACATATATGTAATCAGTGAAATGTTATAGTTACTTTAGCAATCCAAATTACTTAGGTTTCGAATATATAACTGTTATCATGAACAGTTGTCAAGAGAAAAGCAATGGCGATTTTGGAGGTGTAAAGATTGCATCAAAGGCGGTGCTTGTACATTAAAGTAATACTCTCTATCAATTAAGTTATTTTGCAATAGCACTGCAAGTGCTTATATCACATTTTCTCTTTTGGTGATAGATTTGCGGAATTTGAAAGACCATATTTTTCTAAATTAAAGAATATTTTGATGTAGCTCTCGTGCGAAAATTGAATGTATTCTAAGAAATACTCTATTTCATCTTTTCTTGCAATTGTTTAGATGATACTATTTCACAAAAACGACTTTATTATCTCCATGTTATTTCCTATATATGTCTATTAATCAATATAATTTTCTGATTAGTATTCATCTGAAATATTAATATTTGGAACCTCAACTTGTGTTAAAGTTGAGGTTTTGTTGGTGTAACAAATGATGCAAAACTTTGCCGATGCAATGGGTGAAACAGTTGAGAATCGATTTGCTCTTTGATTTCTTAAAGTGAAAACAAGTTTCAAGAAATTAGTACTCTTATGATATCCCTTTAATAGTCAATTACATTATTTTCTTATTTCTGTAATGTCACGACCCAAAATCTAATAAAGATCATGATGGTGCCGGACATCATCGTCGGGCAAGCCAACTCTAAATAGTCAATTAAATTCTCATTTTTAGTAGTTAGAAATCATTTCTTTTCATTACATTAAATAGTAAATAATGAACTTCCACGGAGTATACAAGATGTTTTTAACAGAATTCCAATAATGAATAAATCTCATAGCCATCCCAGAACCCGGTGTCACAAGTGCATGAGCAATTTTTAGGAAATTTAAAATGTAATACAATAACTGTCCGGAATACAAACTGGACAGAAGAGAAAATATAATACATCTGAGGGAGACTCGGTTGGCTGTGGATCATCTTATAAGATGCAGCTCACCTAAGTCACTGTACCAACCACGCCGCTGCGCCCACAAGGCCACTATACATGTACATGTACATAAAAAATGTACAGCAAGTGTAGTATGAGTACAAGGACAACATGTACTCAGTAAGTATCCCGCCTAACCTCGAAAAGGTAGTGAAGAGAGGTCGACTTTGACACTTACTAGAGGTCAAGTTAATATAAATATATGTGACGCTAAGCATGGATGTCATAATTAAATAACAGAAAGTGACAGCTTCTTTCGTAAGTAAATTTCAGTTTCCGTCATTTCAGTTGACAATTTATATTTCAAGGAAATTAAGCAGCTCAAATCACGGAAAGTGCCAAGCAATTAGCACGCGCAAATAATGTCGAGGTCATACGGTCCGATCCAACATAAATATAAACTGTGCACTGCCGAAGGGTCGAACGACGCGAACCATAGATGCATGTATTTTTCTGCTCGTGAATCGTACATGCGACACGGTCCTCGCTCGCGAATCATACATGCGATGCGGTCAAATATAAATATAAGTTTATATCCCACTCGCGAATCATACATGCCACGTGGTTAAAAATAGATTTCTCAACTTATTAAAGTATTCTTCCATTTCCTTTCAAAATGTTTTCCATTTTTGGATAACCATTCTCGACTCCTTTCAAATTATTTAATAGGCATGCTCAATCTAGCTCTTTCTCAAAGCAAACAATAAACACAAATCAAGTATAATAACAACAAAGTATGATGTGAGCCTAAAACTACCCGGACAGAGGCATAACTAGTAGCTACGTACGGACTCTCGTCAGTAGCACATAAATAATCATTTCACCTATGGGGACGATTCCCTCTTACAAGGTTAGAAAGGAGACTTACCTCGCTCCGAAGTTCCATAGCCGTCTTCCAAGCATTTCCAACAACTCTAAATGATGCCCAACGCTCCAAAACTAGTCAATAAATGTGCAAACCCATAAAAACATACTCTAATACTCAAGACAATACAATTTAAACAATTTTCCAACTCCGCTCGAAAAGTCGATAAAATCACTCTCGGGCCCACGTGCCGAAATTCCAAAATTTTCGAAGATAAACTTTACCCATAACCTCACAACTCAAATATATAATTTATTTCAAATCCCATGTCCAATTTCGTGGTCAAAATTCAAAAATATCAATTTCTAGGTTTTCTACCAAAATCCCATGTTTTTACTAATATTCCACTAATTTCCATGTTAAAATATATATAATCCAAGTATTTAACTTGCAATATGTGAGAATCTCTTACCTTGACATGGATGATGAAGATGGAGCTCCAATATCGCTCCTAAGTCGGCTCCCATGGAGGAAATGAGATGAAATGAGCCAAACCCATTTTTACAAACTTATACATTGCCCATGCGATCCTTCATCGCGTTCGCAAGACCCCCATCGCGTTCGCGATGAACAAATTTCTCAAAAATTACTTCCAAACTTTTCTTAGATAGCCTCTCGTAGATTGGTCATAACATTTTGTATAAAACTCCAAATGACAAATGGTTTACCTTTCTAAAAACTATATACAAAGAGCTACAACTTTTATTTTTACATCATCTCCAAATTCCTTATAGATTGCGAGATATGAGCCTCCGAAGTCAGACCTGCGCAACAGAGATTTCCTTCTTTGCGAACATCGCGAACACGAAGAAGAAAATCCCAGAAGTCAATTCCTTCTTCGCGAACGTGAGATGTCCCTCGCGAACGCGAAGAACAACACCAGATATCAGTAAATCAGCATCCAAAGTAGCCCAAAATAATCCGAAACATACCCGAAACACACCCGAGGCCCCCGGGACCCCGTCCAATCACACCAGTCTGTCCCAAAACATTACACGAACTTGCTCGAGGCCTCAAATCACATAAAAATTTGAAATCATAAATCGCATTCCAATTCAAGCTTGATGAACTTTAGAACTTCAAACTTCTACATTCGATGCCGAAACTTATCAAATCACGTCCGATTGACCTCAAATTTTGCACACAAGTCGTATTTGACATTACAGACCTAATCCAACTTCCGAAATCGGAATCCGGCCCCGATATCAATAAGTCCACTTCCGGTTAAACTTCTTAAAAACCTTTAAATTTCTAACTTTAGCCAAATGACTCCAAAATGACCTACGAACCTCCGAATCCACTTCCGGACGCGCTCCCAATACCAGAATTTCCATACGGAGCTATTCTCAGACTCGAAATGCCAAACATACATTGATAACACTGAAATGCACTGCAAACCCCTATTTATGAAATTCTTCCCAATATGCTAACTTCCACAATATGCACCAAAATGCTCCCGGGCCATCCAAAACCCAACCCGGACATAAGCCCAAGTCCGAAATCATTATACGAACCTGTTGGAACCTCCACATCCCGATTCCGAGGTCGTTTACTCAAAATCACCACCTAACCAATTCTTCCAACCTAAATCTTCTGAAATGAGAATTCTCTTTCCAAATCGACTCTGAACTTCCCAAAATTCAATTCCGACTATGCGTGCAAGTCATGATACCTGAAGTGAAGCTACTCATGGACTCAAACCGCTGAACGACGCGCTAGAGCTCAATACTACCGATCGGGTCGTTACATTCTCTCCTATTTAAACATACGTTCGTCCTCGAACATGCTAAGAACTGCGCTGGAGTTGTCTGAAATCACTGTTTAACACCTCGTGCACCTACCCGTGCTACCACAACTCAGTTGAGCACATTTTCTCGAACAAATCTGAAGATTATCCCTTTTTACTTAGCCAAATAAGCCTTAAAGTCAAATTCCAACACTCAGAATTCTCTACCAGGACTGTTTCCAACATACGAACACCGTATCAATCACCACACGATGTACCAAAACATGATTCCATGACTTTTCTGAATTAACACCATGCACCATATAACTCACCTGACCATAATAACACCCTCCGGCAGTAATAGCCACAATTCCACGAATCTGATGCCCACAACACACCCCACGACACATATAAGTCATGTTCCAACTCTTCCAATACTGCCACGACGGAAAAGAAGTGTAGAAATTCATAACTAACTGACGAGTCAACAATCATTAAATTCCTCCTCCTGATAAGGACCATTACTTCATTATGAACCAAATAATGATATTTGCTCTCAAATATGCTCGCATATAAATCTGATCGCACTGATCCCCGATCCAATAATCTAGTCTTACCCAGTACAAGCTGCTCAGGCAATAAGCCACCTCAGACACTGCCAAAGGTCTCATATAATGCCACAATGTGCCCACAAGATACAAGCTCGAATGTGATACATAAGGAAACGAACTCTGGAAGGGACTACTCAACCCACGCAACTAATATGAACTTTCCTCGGAAAATGGGAAACAAACACACACAAAAATAGAATATAGAAAACCGTACTCAACATCACACTGTTGCGGCGTGCAACCCGATCCAAATAACATGCCCGTGGAGGTGTGCCACCTGATCCACACATGAAATTCACATAAGGAGATACGCACCGAGCTAAATTGCTCGCTACTACAAAATACTGAATATCGATCACAAGCAACGCTAAGTGCACAATACCATCCCTGGGGAGATATATAGCTCCAAAAGCTACAAAACTCAAGCACAACCGAGGTGCGATATATGATCTGAATCTCACGAGCCATCCTGCTCACCTAACACCATCGCTACGCGGAATCTCAACACATAAGAAAATTATCAAGCTGTTTCACTACTCACACGGCACAATATAGCATTACATTAAATAGCCGACGACGAAATAACATCCAACATTAGAATACTCCTCCATAAGGAGTGCTATGCTGAAATGAACACATAAGATCTGATATAGAGCCGACATTCATATCTAAATCCACTCACCGACCTCAAGCCGATTCTGATCATGGGTCCATAATAACCCCCCTTTTTCCATAACACACAAGGGCACCAATCATAACCGGAGTAAACCTCCACAACCCAACAAGCCGAGTGCCCTTCAGGCATAAATTCTCAAATTAACGATATCACCACGATCTTCATACTTGGTTTAAATCTTCAATCAATCAAGTGACTACATGTCACGCTTATACCATCTTCCCGTGATTCACGCTCCCACGACCTTCCGTATCGGGTAACAAGTCTACACATTCATACCACCAGCCGCACTAAGGTTGTAAGGAAAATCAAGAATCCGTAACCAGGATGCAAAGCCTCTTACACAACACCGATCTCAGATGACGCTGAAGGTTATACCAGCCTACTCTAAACATTCAAATCCCTTTCCTGCTCATCTGAGCTCGTGACATCCTTACCCACACTGAACCGTAACCCTGATCCTCACTTTCAAATTTCATACCGCTCACTACACCTAACATGCCAATATGCCATCGCACATGAGTGTCATCATAACTCCTGAACGACTAATAGGGTAAACACTTCATTAGATAGAAACCTTCTACTTAACTCATTTCAAGAGAACTATAACAATTCGCGAATAAATTCTCATAACCGTAGAATATACAAATCCTCAAGTAGTGGTCTAAACCACAATAACCTTCCCCGGATCCGCCTACATATAACAGGCCATAACAATTGGATGCTTCCAAATAAAATCAATAACGGCGACCGACAAGCACTCGAATGCACCGTCACCAATCACATGCATGACCTAATCACGCCGAAGAAATTGATCACTGCCATCAATATGCTAATTCCACCATGGATAACCAATCTAACTTCTTCTAATTTATCCTTAGCTGTCTTAGAAACAATAATAGCTTCATTCAAAACATCGTGAACCCAAATCCGCACTCATCTTGAGTGACCTTATATCACGAGACCATGCTGTCTCAAATCCACTGATCATCTCATACCCTCTAATGCTACACCGCAAGCTGAAGATAACATAGAACACTCCAAGCCCCTTTTCATACTCCACTGCAAAGGATCGATACCCAACCATACTATAGATTCGAAATCCTTAGGCACCACACTTCAACCCTTGAATCCACTAGGACCGTTATTGAGAGTCGTCCACTCTGACTTGGTCCCGAATATAATCAACTCCAAGGCTCTTCTAGCACCTGAACACCTTATCAATGAAGCACATGACTGAATCACTACCCTTATAACTCATCTATATACAAAGCTTAAATCCTGAATCTTCCCAACGCCTAAACATGAGTCAATAAGGCCAATTTTTTTTCTTTGCACATATTTATAAAATCCTATGCTCAAATTACCACTTATGTTTTCGTCCCTTAGCTGTAATAACCCACTAATATGCCGATAACCAGAATTTTCACCAGTAGATAACCATGCACCCCCAATCGTAGGCGGTGGGACTCTGCCACTTATCTTGAAGCCACTATTACACAATTCCGAAACCCACAAAGATTCTTTTTTCATTGTTGGCATGATCTTGCACAACCAACTCACCAAATTCCTCAAAATCCTTCTGTTTGACCTTTCATGAACACTCTGAATCACTAACTACATTCACATATTCAGCCTCTTACCAGATAGTCAGTAGAATCCTTCGTAGAATCTTCGTCAACACCAGAAGAACACTAACCCGCTCACAAGAGATAATCCGCCTTATAAGATTACATGTCAACATCTTCCAACGACGCTGCACTGAGTACTCTTACTATGAAATCCTTAAACCATCCTGAGCCCATGCTCATTCACCAGTTGTACAAGTTCGTTCACTCCTCATGGACATCAACTAAAGGTGAGGCAATACATTTCAATCCAAAGTCATGTTGTATCTTTATTCATATCAAGAAACTCCTTTCTTTCGTCAAATCTTTCGTCGTATAATAGCCAATGTTCCAAATTAAATTTGTAGACCTAGTCACTATCCACCATGAATCCTAAATCTCTCTACACTTTTCTCAAGGCGTGTAGTCATCCTACCACAGAAACCATACACTACTCCGCCACTCTCCCACTTTGGTCAAACTCATCCTCTAAGCAACTACTCGACTCCTGCTTCTCACAATTGGCCTTCCAGATACCTCCCACATGTCCTTCTTCATGCTTTGCTGCCTAGTTGTTGCCTTAAGTCAAAATCCATCTCTGTAGCACTTGAACTAATAGATCGTCACCAGCTCTAAACCCTTCCAAAAATCATCTTTATCGAGCCATCAACACTAGGAACGCCGATTCGATCCTGAACCACCGCACACTGCGATTTATTACAACCGCTTCCCCCGCACCTTTCACAATACTCTGTTCCAAAGGCGAATTGAAGAAAACCATAACACCGGCGAACTTAACACTTTATATTCAATCAAGGACGACGACACCATATCATAGATGAAGATTCCACCACGCTCAAAATACCAAGTATCGTTACTCCATCAACCCAACCTGAAAACTCATAGTCTGGTTGCCTTTCCTCCACTGAAAATAAAATACTAAATCTTTGAATCTTGCACTGAGCAAACATCCTTCCAATTCATTCACTGCTTCAACGCAAGCACCCTACTATTACACCACATTGTGCGATAGCAATACACGAATCGTCAAAACACTTAATGCCAAATATAAAAACTTTAGGTAATACTGATACTGAACTGAAACGATAGAATGGCCTTCCGCAAGGCGACGACAATAGTCCAATCAAATACGCAGGGAGAAACATTCTGCACCACATCTGTAGTACCTTTACAATTTCTCTATTCCTAATTTATAGCAAGCGCTTCGCGTCGCATAAGATTGAATAGGAAAGAAGCAAAGGCATAAGCCTCAAAGGAATCAAATCGCACGATGATGAATCATGAAAGGGAGTGCTCCTAACAGCACGTTATCCTCTCAAAGATGAGTATAGACGTCTCCGTACCGATCGCCAAGACTCTACTAGACTCGCTCATGACTCATGAGACCTAAGTGAACCTAGTGCTCTGATACCATGTTGTCACAACCTAAAATCCAATAAAGGTCATGATGGCGCCAGACACCACCGTCGGTGATGATAGGCTATAATTGCATATTTTAGTCGCTTATTACACTCTAATTTACTGCACTTGAATTGAGTTTGAACTTTAATCGCTAGTGTTTTGCACTGTGTGTTTTATGCCTTGTAGGAGTGATTCCGAGATATATAGATGTTATGGAATTAATTAAAGTGATTTGAATCTTTTAAGTCTGAGTAAAAGCCCATGTAATTAAGTCGGGATCGTGTTCAGGGGTCAAATTTGATAGTTAAGAACATAACTAGTAAAATAGGCATACTGTGCATTGTCTAGTAAAATAGACATAACTCTTTTCTCAAAATTTTATTTGGGATATATAATATATTGTTGGAAACATAAATCAAAGGGATACAACTTTCATGTTTTACGTTTTTCCAAAATACAAACGGAAATGGGTGAAAATCCCATAGTCATCCCAGAACCCAGTGTCACAAGTGCATGAGCAATTTCTAGAAAATTTAAAATGTAATACAATAACTGTCCAGAATGCAAACTGGACAGAAGAGAAAATACAATACATTTGAGGGAGACTCTGTTAGTTGTGGATCGTCTCATAAGATGAACCTCACCTAAGTCCCCGTACCAACCACGCCGTTGCGCCCACAAGGCCACTATCCATACATGTAAAACTAAATAATGTACAACAAGTGTAGTATGAGTACAAGGACAATGTGTAATCAGCAAGTATCCCGCCTAACTTCGAAGAGGTAGTGACGAGAGTTCGACTTTGACACTTACTAAGGGTAAAGTTAATATAAATATATGTGACGCTAAGCATGGATGTCATAATTAAATAACAGGTAACACAGAAAGTGACAGCTTCTTTCATAAGTAAATTTCAGTTTCCGTCATTTCAGTTGACAATTTATATTTCAAGGAAATTAAGCAGCTCAAATCACGGAAAGTACCAAGCAAATAGCATGCGCAAATAATGTCGAGGTCATACGGCCCGATCCAAAATAAATGAAAATTGTGCACTGCCGAAGGGTCAAACGGCGCGAATCATAGATACATCTATTTTTCCGCTCGCAAATCGTCGACACGGTCCCCGCTCGCGAATCATACATGTGATGCGGTCAAATATAAATATAAGTTTATATCCCACTCGCGAATCATACCTGCGACGTGGTTAAAAATAGATTTCTCAACTTATTAAAGTATTCTTCCATTTCCTTTCAAAATGTGAAATTTCAGTGAAAACTTTCAAGATTTCAATTTTTGAATAACAATTCTCGACTCCTTTCAAATTATTTAATAAGCATGCTCAATCTAGCTCTTTCTCAAAGCAAACAATAAACACAAATCAAGTATAATAACAACAAAGCATGATGTGAGCCTAAAACTACCCGGGCAGAGGCATAACTAGTAGCTACACACGGACTCTCGTCACCTCGTGCATACGTATCCCCCCACACACAATAGCACATAAATAATCATTTCACCTATGGGGACAATTCCCTCTTACAAGGTTAGAAAGGAGACTTACCTCGCTCCGAAGTTTCATAGCCGGCTTCTAACCCTTTCCAACAACTCTAACCGATGTCAACGCTCCAAAACTAGTCAATAAATGTGCAAACCCATAAAAACATACTCTAATACTCACGACAATTCAATTTAAACAATTTCCCAACTCCGCTCGAAAAGTCGAAAAAATTACCCTAAGGCCCACGTGCCCGGATTCCGAAAATTTTCGAAGATAAACTTTACCCATAACCTCACGAACTCAAATATATAATTTATTCCAAATTCCATGTCCAATTTCGTGGTCAAAATTCAAAAATATCAATTTCTAGGTTTTCTATTAAAACCCCTTTCACTAATATTCCATTNATATATATATATATATATATATATATATATATATATAAAAAAAATCCAAGTATTTAACTTGAAATATGTGATAATCTCTTACCTTGACATGGATGATGAAGATGGAGCTCCAATATCGCTCCTAGGTCGGCTCCCATGGAGGAAATGAGATGAAATGAGCCAAACCCATTTTTACAAACTTATACACTGCCTAGGCGATCCTTCATCGCGTTCGCGAGATCTCCATCACGTTCGCAATGAACAAATTTCTCAAAAGTCACTTCCAAACTCTTCTCAGACAGCCTCTAGTACATTGGTCATAACTTTTTGTACAAAACTTTAAATGATAAATGGTTTACCATTCTGAAAACTATACACAAAGGGCTATAACTTTCATTTTTAGTCATCTCCAAATTCTTTATAAATTGTGAGATATTAGCCTCCGAAGTCAGACCTGCGCAACAGAGACTTCCTTTTTCGCGAACGTCGCGAACGCGAAGAAGAAAATCCCAGAAGTCAATTCCTTCTTCGCGAACGCGAGATGTCCCTCGCGAACGCGAAGAACAACACCAAATATCAGTAAATCAACATCCTAAGTAGCCCAAAATGATCTGAAACATACCCGTAACACACTCGAGTCCCCTGGGACCTCGTCCAATCACACCAGCCTGTCCCAAAACATGACACGAACTTGCTCGAGGTCTCAAATCACATAAAAAACATCGAAATCATGAACTTTAGAATTTCAAACTTCTACATTCGATGCCGAAACCTATCAAATCACGTCTGATTGACCTCAAAGTTTTCACACAAGTCGTATTTGATATTACGGACCTACTCCAACTTCTGGAATCGAACCCCGACATCAAAAAGTCCACTTCCGATCAAACTTCTTAAAAACTTTCAAATTTCTAAATTTAGCCAAATGACTCCAAAATGACCTACGGACCTCCGAATCCACTTCCGGACGCGCTCCCAATACCAGACTTGTCATATGGAGCTATTCCCAGACTCGGAATACCAAACGGACATTGATAACACTGAAATGCACTGCAAACCTCTATTTATGACATTCTTCCCCAAATGCAAACTTCCACAATATGCACCGAAATGCTCCCGGGCCATCTGTTGATACCCAATTTTTTCCTATAATATTTTTTAAATAAATAAATATATATATATATATATATATATACCTTCAAAACTATGCATTAGCATCAATTGATATTTTTCCATAATTTTTACATTTTTAGGGATTTTTAATTAATTTATCCCAGTATTTTATTTACATAAATAATTAAAAATTGCATCAAAAATGACTTTATAACATTTCATGGTTTAATTTTGTTGTCTATATTATATTAAGCTTAAATTATTCCACAAATAGCCACATTTACATTTTTTGGGTTATAATTGCAATAACTTTGCAGTAATAGCCCACGAGTGCATAATTACTTTATTGCACAAGAAAATGATCTTTTGTATTTTTATAATATTAGGTAATTATGTTTTTATCAATTTTATGCTAAAAATTATTTTTTATCATTTATTAACTATTTTTACAAATTATTTTATCAATTAAGTGGGTATTTAACAAGTAGCCTCTTTTAGTTTGGTTTAATTTCGGACCTTGCCCATATTATTACCCCCAACCCAATTTATATCATAGCCCAAACTCAACTCTTAAACCCGCCCAAACCCCAGATGGTATCCTGGCCGTTTTGATCTCAGAAGATCAACGGTCCAAGATCCATTTCGTTTTTTAATTAACCTAACCCTTAACCCTTCTCATTCATTCACTCAACCCAGCCGCCTTTGAATCCCTCCTCCTCCATCCTCTCCCAAATCACCCCTAACCCTAATCGCCGCTATCGGCGAGAACCCCCTTCTATGGTGTTTTCGTGCCTCCTCCGACCACCACTGGTCCCATATACCCCCTGGCTCTTTGATTTCATGATTCCTTGAGGAGATCTCAAGGAAATCAACCGGATTCTGCCTGGAACTTGTTCGCGGGCCGTTCTCAATCCATTTTCATTTGTGAGTATGGATTTCCTCTTGTTTTTTGTACGAATCCATGGGGTTTTGACCGATTCTCTTCATCTCTACTATTTTCTGAAAACCCTAGTTCGCTATTGTTCGATTCTTCTCAGATCTTTATAGATCTGAGGTGATTCAAGTATTATTAAGTATTTTTCTTTAAAAAATCCCTTGTTTCAATTAACTATTTGATTTTAGCCTATTTTTAAAACTAGGGTTTCTTCCCAGACTTTCTTCAAAGATTTTTTACTTTCAAACGCTTAATTTGTTCATCTCTTTACGTGTTTGGTTAATCTTTGCATGCATGCTCGAACCCTAAATGTTTCTGTGAGTTATATTGATCTCTTCAACTCTATTTCGAAATTGTGGTTATCTCTGTGAACTAGTCCTATTAATTTATTTCTATGATTTCCTCTGTTAAAATCAGTATTTTGTGAAATTTCTGCTTGATTGACTTCTGTTAAGAATTTGAACGATTTCTTTCTTGTTAAAATCAGAACTCTTTGGGATTCTTACTTGCTTGATTTCTTCTGAGGATTCAAATGATTCCTTCCAATAAAATTAGTACTCTTTGAAGATTTTACTGGTTGTTCCCTGTTAATTGCTCTGATTAAAATCCGTGTGCATAGATTTTATTGGTTTCCTTATTTATGAATTTAATTGGTCACACTTGCCTTAATTACTCGTCCGCGTGATTTTGTGATTCGTACTAATCCTTTATTTGGTCTGATTTGATTTCTTGCCTTAATTAAATTTCCTTGTTGTTACCGTTGATTAATTACCCCTAATTAAGGGGTCTATCCCAGATTCCCTTATGGCTAATTGATTTTGTGACCCTGTGATTTCCCTTAATTGACTGATTGCTGATTCTTTTACCTTATTTATCCTACTCTTAAATAGCTATATATACTCTCTTATTCTGCCTCTCAAACACAGGAACAATAGTTCAGAAAACGCACACACTCTCAAATTCTCTCTTCTTTCTCTGCTACATGTGCTAACTGCTGGTCTAGCCTGCTGAAAGCCAAGGCTATACAATGGAACTATACTTGCTTTACATTCTGCACTCTGTTTCCTTAACTGGTATTTCTCTAGTTCAATTCTGAAACTCAACATGACTATTCCCACACTCTGTCTCTAGTTCAATTCTGAAACTCAACATGATCCTAATTGGTATGACTAATGCACCCCTGTCTTCAACATGACTATTCCCACGCTCTGTCTCTATGTTTTAATTTCCTTTTACCATGACTAACTTGTCAAGTCCTTGAGTCAGTATACTTCTAGTTGTTCTGTACAGTTGTTGTTCCATATGCTCCCCTTATACCATGTTCATGTGTTTCTGATATGAAGCTCTCTATGTTCCCAACCCATTGACCCCCTGTTTGTAAAATTGATTGTTGAATGGTTGTGAGTCTGAGCACTCTGGGTTTGTGTGGTTGTATGTTGAATTTTTGTTCTTTTAGAATTGACTTCAAAACTATTTTTTACTCTTGGATTTTTCCTAAAATTGTTTCTATTCCTGAAAACCTTTTCACTCCTAAAAGTGTTATCTCTACACTATCTTTAACAAGTTCGTTCAAACTATGTCCAGCACTCTCACTTCTACTCTTAGGTTCTTAAGTTCTGCCCCTCCAGTGTGTGCATTGCCTAGGAATCCCTGATATTCCTCCGAACTCTGGCACACTAGGGCTGGCCTTCTCCAGACTTCACATAATCACTTCCCTATTCAAAGGATCTTGGTATGAACATTTACCGGGATCCCTGAGGTACTTAGGGAACTTTGACACACCAGGACACTCTATTTGGCTATGAAATTCTTGGTATCTGAGACTGCTTTGAAGAACTGTTGTCTCCAGGTTTACTTTGGGCCTATCTGCAGGCTCCCTATAGTATAGCTTATATTTATTTATGTAACTCATTCAATTCTGGTTTGTAATAATTATCTTTGTAAACGGATATTGGGGAAATTAGTGAAAGGGGAGGGATTCTTATATGACTTTTGTGGGGAATTGGGTAGAAATCATGCTTTAGGTTTATACTATGCTTATTTGCAGTAGAAATCATGCCTTTAGACCTATGTTATGTTACTTACATTAGAGATCATGTTGTAGGACTGTTGTGTTATTTGCATTAGAAAGCATGCCTTAGGATAATTACGTTTTACTGGTTTTGTGTATTAGAAAACATGTTGTAGCTCAGTACTTCATTATCACGAAATTCTGCTTCTGCATAATCATGATCACCTAGAAATCATGTTATTAAGTTACTATTGTAATTTTGCCTAATAAAATGTCCATTCTTTATGTGCATTAGAAATCCTTCTTTAGGACTGTGTTTACATTCGCCTTAAACCATGTCTACATCGCCTAAATCAGTAATCGTCCTGTCTATAAGGATGTTTAAAATCAATTTAAGCACCTAGACAAGAATGTATATAGGACGCATTAAAACTCAAACTGTTTTCTTTCCTTTAGTCAATTTCCAGAATTTTGTTTGCATTTTTAGATAGCATGTTATAGGGTATCTCTGAGCCACGCCTAGGCAAGCCTATAGGTAATTAAGGCCTTATAAAACTGATAAAACTGTTCTTTGTTTAATTATTTGTGAACTTCCCATATTCAGCAAGTCCTAAAATTAGTAGGCAAACTAATTAGGTCTCCACTGCCTCGCTTTAATAGATGTTGCATATAGTCTATTTTCATGCTCACATAGATATCCTGTTTTAGGACTTTGAAATGTCTGAAATCTTGTTGTTTGAGACATGCTATTGTCTGCATATTTGAGGAGGTAAAAGTGAGCCTTTAATTGTTCCTTACATGAATGTCCTATTTGTTCTTGCTTGTCGTTTAGACTTTTTCCCTTTTAAGCACTTTAGGAGAGTCTAGAACCACCTTAATTAGAGGTCTTAAACACCTCCAGGGCCATAAGCAAATGGACGGGTAATAAGTCTATTTATATGTTTAGGGCGAACCCTAACCGTGTAGGAGACTCCTATTCCAACCAGGAAACACTTAAACTCGTCAAAACTCGGAATTGACCGAAACTGGGACCTGGCGTTTTGACCCTAACGCCTGGCTAACGCCAGGCTAGGACTGGCGTTTCATCCCTAACGCCAGGGTTGGGCTGGCATTTCAGCCCTAACGCCTGGCTAACGCCAGGTAGGGTCAGGCCTTTGGGCTCTGGCGCCCGGCTATCGCCCGGGTGTCTCCTCTTCGACCCTTAAGCGTATTTTCGACGTATTTGCATCCATTTACGCGGTTTCCATCTCCAATTCACCTACACATTAAATAAACTCCATTAAGCACATAAAAAGTGTGTTTTTATCATTAATGCACATAAAATGTAAGGCATATAACATGTTAAACTATGCAATCTAGCCTCGTATCACACGCCTAGAGCACGTTTTATTAAAATCTCTTATAACCGCTAGGGGGTAATTGGGTAGTAAAAGGATATGATGACCCGTGCACTAATGTCACGTGTAACCCCTCTAGTTGAGGAAGGATTACCGGGCATTGTACGGATGTGATCCTATAGGCTAATAACTTAGGACTCCTTTATCTTGTTTACATATGTGTGCTCAGACTGCCTATTTTTTTAAAACTCTTTTCATCTTACTTACATGTGTGTGCTTAGACTGTTTATCTAATATATGACTAATTTACTAAGTAAGTTTGGCCGGGACCCACCATCGTGGACCTCGAGGGGTTCCTAATACCTTCCCCTCAAGGTAATTTCAAGCCCTTACCCAATCTCTAGTAACGCGGACCGGTTTTCATGAGTTACTTGCATTAGGTGCCCTAACGCACCATAAATCCGTTAGGTGGTGACTCTTCACTTTCCATAACCCTCTCCCAAAAGGAAGGGAGTTGTCCCAAATGAATGTGGAAACCCGATTTCGCGAGTAAAAAGGGGCGCGACAGCATGGCGACTCTGCTGGGGATTTTAGGCTTTTACCATAACAACTTGCTTTTGTAAATTAGTCTTAAGCATGCTTCTTCTTGCTAATACGTGTGCACCCTTTCCCTTTCCCCTTGTGTGAATTTAATTGCCCGTTTTGAGCATTCATGATTTCCTTTACTGCAGAAAACTGACTAATTTCTTTGTTTTCTTTCTTAAACGTCTTTCAATTATTAAATACCGCCTTTATTATTTTCCTAACGTGCAAATACGTGACAACATGTTATTTGCTTCTGCATAAAAAATGCTCAACATCATTCCACTCGTGCGTAATTAATCCTTTATCAACGCTTGATGAGTGGTTGCGCTCTTCCTATATATCACCCTTCAAATTCGGAAAGGCTTATTTGAGGTAAAACTAGTCGATCAGCGGTGCAATCGACGGTTCCGTGCCTTTCCCCCTCAAGTTGTCCGCTTGAGGGTACCAGTATAGACTCTCATAGTAACCTACTCTGAATATAACTGTACATGCATCATGGTCAAACCTAGTCGGGTTAGTATGTTGTCCACATAATAACCCTTTAAGACAAGCCTTATCCAAAAGTCTACCAGGGTTTTCATAATCCCAACGCACACAACCACGTTTTGTGCATTAATTTTGGAGAAATAAATTCCAATATGCTAATCATCGATATATAAACAGTCGAATCTTGGGGGGGGGGGAGGGCCTAACTTTATTTGTTTTGCAGAAAATGAGGCACGAGGTCCCCTGGTTCGGCATGGTCCAAAATATACCACCACTGCTCCTAGACTGGTGAGAAGATCTTTCTTCAAGTGACAAAAAACATGTGAAGAAGGTCCTGGGAAATTTGCCTTCTATGTTAGACATCCAGCCAAATAACATGTTGATAGAAGCTGCAACCATGTTCTGGGATCGTGAAAAATCAGTGTTTTGCTTCGGGGATATAGAAATGACCCCGCTCCTAGAAGAAATCGGGGGATTTGTTGGGCTACCTTGGGACAACCTTGGGTTATTAGTACTAGAAAATCGCACTGGTAGGGGATTTCTAAAAATGATGGGTCTGAATAAGAACGCCGACTTGGAATGCTTAAAGAAGTCTTATATACCATTTGAAAACTTGTATGAGAGATAAGATCATAGCAAGTCCGACCATTTTTTCCATGATACTTTTCCATCACGTCCTTGGGACATATTCATCGTAGAGTTTTCGTGTCCATTGTTTGTTTCTTGGGTATGATAGTGTTACCAACGAAAAGAGGAAGAATTCACACTAGATTAGCTATGGTCACCAAGACTCTAATGGAAGGAATCGAGGGACAAACATACACCATAGTCCCTATGATTATAGTTGATATCTATCGAGCCTTGGACCACAGCGTCCAAACATTTCGAGGGTTGCAATTTGCTGCTGCAGCTGTGGTTAATAGAGCATCTCCAAAAGGGTCAATATCGCCAGGAGTTTCCACGAAGGGTGTGGAATGACCATATTGCCTTCCATATCTAAATCCACTCACCGACCTCAAGTCGATTCTGATCGCACTGTATTGGGCTAATAACCTTTCATGGGTCCATAATAACCCCCCTCTTTCCATAACACACAAGGGCACAAATCATAACCGGAGTAAACCTCCACACTCCACAACCTAACAAGCCGAGTGCCCTTCATGCATAAATTCTCAAATTAACGATATCACCACGATCTTCATACTTGGTTTAAATCTTCAATCAATCAAGTGACTACATGTCACGCTTATACCATCTTCCTGTGAGTCACGCTCCCACGACCTTCCGTATCGGGTAACAAGTCTATACATTCATCCACCAGACGCACTAAGGTTGTAAGGAAAATCAAGAATCAGTAACAAGGATGCAAAGCCACTTACACAACACCGATCTCAGATGACGCTGAAGGCAATACCAGCCTGCTCTAAATATTCAAATCCCTTTCCTGCTCATCCGAGCTCGTGACATCCTTGCCAACATTGAACCGTAACCTTGATCCTCACTTTCAAATTTCATACCGCTCACTGCACCTAACATGCTAATATGTCATCGCACATGAATCTCATCATAACTCTTGAACGACTAATAGGGTAAACATTTCATTTGATAGAATCCTTCTACTTAACTCATTTCAAGAGAACTATAACAACTCGCGAATAAATTCTCATAACCGTAGAATATACAAATCCTCAAGTAGTGGTCTAAACCACCATAACCTTCCCGGGATCCGCCTACATATAACAGGCCATAACACTTGGATGCTTCCAAATAAAATCAATTACGGCGGTCGACAAGAACTCGCACGCACCGTCACCAATCATATGCATGACTTAATCACGCTGAAGAAATTGATCACTGCCATCAATATGCCAATTCCACTATGGATAACCAATCTAACTTCTTCTAATTTATCCTTAGTTGTCTTAGAAACAATAATAGCTTCATTCAAAACATCGTGAACCCAAATCCGCACTCATCTTGAGTGACCTTATATTACGAGACCATGATGTCTCAAATCCCACTGATCATCTCATACCCTCTAATGCTACACCGCAAGACGAAGATAACATAGAACACTCCAAGCCCCTTTTCATACTCCGCTGCAAAAGCTCGATACCCAACCGTACTATAGATTCGAAATCCTTAGGCACCACACTTCAACCCTTGAATCCACTAGGACCGTTATTGAGAGTCGTCCACTCTGACTTGGTCCCGAATATAATCAACTCCAAGGCTCTTCTAGCACCTGAACACCTTATCAATGAAGCACATGACTGAATCACTACCCTTATAACTCATCTATATACAAAGCTTAAATCCTGAATCTTCCCAACGCCTAAACATGAGTCAATAAGGCCAATTTTTTTTCTTTGCACATATTTATAAAATCCTATGCTCAAATTACCACTTATGTTTTCGTCCCTTAGCTGTAATAACCCACTAATATGCCGATAACCAGAATTTTCACCAGTAGATAACCATGCACCCCCAATCGTAGGCGGTGGGACTCTGCCACTTAGCTTGAAGCCACTATTACACAATTCTGAAACCCACAAAGATTCTTTTTTCATTGTTGACATGATCTTGCACAACCAACTCACCAAATTCCTCAAAATCCTTCTGTTTGACCTTTCATGAACACTCTGAATCACTAACTACATTCACATATTCGGCCTCTTACCAGATAGTCAGTAGAATCCTTCGTAGAATCTTCGTCAACACCAGAAGAACACTAACCCGCTCACAAGAGATAAGCCACCTTATAAGATTACATGTCAACATCTTCCAACGACGCTGCACTGAGTACTCTTACTATGAAATCCTTAAACCATCCTAAGCCCATGATCATTCACCAGTTGTACAAGTTCGTTCACTCCTCATGGACATCAACTAAAGGTGCGGCAATACATTTCAATCCAAAGTCATGTTGTATCTTTATTCATATCAAGAAACTCCTTTCTGTCGTCAAATCTTTCGCCGTATAATAGCCAACTCCGACTTGGTCCCGAATATAATCAACTCCAAGGCTCTTCTAGCACCTGAACACCCTCTCAACGAAGCACATGACTGAATCATTACCCTTATAACTCACCTATATACGAAGCTTAAATCCTGAATCTTCCCAAAGCCTAAACATGAGTCAATACGGCCAATTTTTTTTCTTTGCACACATTTATCAAATCCTATGCTCAAACTACCACTTATGTTTTGTTCCCTTAGCTGTAATAACCCACTAATATGATTATAACCAGAATTTTCACCAGTAGATTACCATGCACACCCAATCGTAGGCGGTGGGACTCTCCCACTTATCCTGAAGCCACTATTACACAACTCTGAAACCCACAAAGATTCTTTCTTCATTGTTGACATGATCTTGCACAACCAGCTCGCCAAATTCCTCGAAATCCTTCTGTTTGACCTTTCATGAACACTCTGAATCACTAACCACATTCACATATTAGACCTCTTACCAGATAGCCAGTAGAATCCTTTGTAGAATCTTCGTCAACACCACAAGACCGCTAACCCGCTCACTAACCACCCCACACTACGATCTACTACAGTTGCTTCCCCCGCACCTTTCACAATACTCTGTTCCAAAGGCGAATTGAAGAAAACCATAACACCGACGAACTTAACATTTTATATTCAATCAAGGACGACGACACCACATCAGAGATGAAGATTCCACCACGCTCGAAAATACCAAGTATCATTACTCCATCAACCCAACCTGAAAACTCATAGTCCGGTTGCCTTTCCTCCGCCGGAAATAAAATACTGAATCTCTGAATCCTGCACTGAGTAAATATCCTTCCAAGTCATTCACTGCTTCAACGCAAACATCCTACCATTACACCACACCGGGCGATAGCAACGCACAAATCGTCAAAACACTCAATGCCATCAAAACTTTAGGTAATACTGATACTGAACTGAAATGATAGAACGGCCTTCCACAAGGCGACGACAATAGACCAATCAAATAGGCAGGGAGAAACATCCTGCACCACATCTGTAGTACCATTACAATTTCTCAATTCCTGATTTATAGCAAGCGTTTCGCGTCGCATAAGATTGAATAGGAAAGAAGCAAAGGCATCAGCCTCAAAGGAATCAAATTGCACGATGAGGAATCAAGAAAGAGAGTGCTCCTAACAGCCCTGTAGCCTCTCGAAGATGATTACAGACGTCTCCTTACCAATCCGCAAGACTCTACTAGACTCGCTCATGACTCATGATACCTAAGTGAATCTAGTGCTCTGATACCATGTTGTCACAACCCAAAATCCTATAAAGGTCATGATGGCGCCGGACACCACTGTCGGGCAAGCCAACTCTAAATAGTCAATTAAATTCTCATTTTTAGTAGTTAGAAGTCATTTCTTTTCATTACTTTAAATAATGAACTCCCACAGAGTACACAAGATGTTTTTAACGGAATTCCAATAATGAATAAATCCCATAGTCATCCCAGAACCCGGTGTCACAAGTGCATGAGCAATTTCTAGGAAATTTAAAATGTAATACAATAACTGTCCGGAATAAAAACTGGACAGAAGAGAAAATACAATACATCTGAGGGAGAGTCTGTTGGCTGCGGATCGTCTCATAAGATGCAGCTCACCTAAGTCCCCGTACCAACCACGCCGCTGCGCCCACAAGGCCACTATCCATACATGTACCTATACATAAAAAATGTACAACAAGCGTAGTATGAGTACAAGGACAACGTGTAATCAGTAAGTATCCCGCCTAACCTCGAAGAGGTAGTGACGAGAGGTCGACTTTGACACTTACTAGAGGTCAAGTTAATATAAATATATGTGACGCTAAGCATGGATGTCATAATTAAATAACAGGTAATAAAGAAAGTGTTAGCTTCTTTCATAAGTAAATTTTAGTTTCCGTCATTTCAGTTGACAATTTATATTTCAAGGAAATTAAGCAGCTCAAATCACGGAAAGTACCAAGCAAATAGCATGCGAAAATAATGTCGAGGTTGATGTGTGGCTAGAATTCATGGTTTAACACATTAGGTGCCTTACATTTTATGTGCGTTAATGATGAAAATACACTTAGTATGTGCCTAATGGAGTCTATTTCATGTGTAGGTGAATTGGAGATGGAAGCCGAGTTAAATAGATGCATAAACGTCGAAAATACGATCAAGAGTCAAAAAGGAGTGAACCGGGCTATAGCCGGGCGTTTGGGCTGTAAAGGCTGGTCATACCAGGCTATAGCTGGGCGTATGGGCTATAAAGCCTGGTAGGACCAGGCATTTGGGGGGCGTTTGAGCCCTAACTCCAGGCTTGGCCAGGCTTTATCCAAGCGTTTGGTCCATAAAGCCTGGCCCCTGGTCCGGTTAAATCTGAGTTTTGAAGATTTTAAGTGTTTCCCGATTTGAATAGAAGTCTCCTACACGTTTAGGGTTTGTTCTAAACATATAAATAGACCCAAAAACACAACTTGGAGAGGGGGATTCCATTAGAGACAAGAGGGGACTGTGGAATACTACTCAAAGAAGCAAAACATTGATTTTTACAGCTTTTATTCATTACTTTGTAGTTTAATTATGCAAGTTATTTTAGAGTTTATTATTATGAGCATGAGTATCTAATTTCTTTAATCTAGGGTTTTGGTGGAACCCGTTGGGGGATGAACTTATTGTGATATTAATATAGCTTTGATTGGTTGATTAAACTCTATTTGTTCAACTACGTTCTTGTTGTAGTTGATTGAAGGGCCCTCAATTAGCTGTTCCTATTTATTATGTATCTACTTGAGAGAGAGTGCATATTTAGGTAGTTGTTTGAACAACACCACTCCCAAAGTATAGACGAAAGTCATAACCGAGGGTTTAGAGGTTGGATTAGAGATAACGATACCTCGGGTGCAATCTAAAGTGAACTGTAATGCAATCTAGCTAGCGTAACTTGAGAGAGTGCGTCTAGTAAATTATCATAATTACTTGAGAGAGATTTATGGTATATAGAGTGTTCACGATTGATAGAGACAACTAATCAAACTATAAGAAGTATCCAAGAAGGAAGTTCATCAACGGGGGAACCATGACCTTAGACCTTTATTATAATTGTTTACACCATATTGTTAGTTAATCGTTAGTTTATTACTTTTGGCAGTATAAATAGTAAAACATCACCAATTGATATTCAAAAGTCTTGATAAAATTGATTAAGTAAAAGTTGCGTATGCTGACGGCTTGATTGATACGTAAATTCCCTGTGGAATCGACTCTGGGCGTAATACCCCATATTATATTTGCAGCGCCCGTTTAGTATTTCTATAAGACATAGTTGAGCGTGATCAAATTTTGGCGCCGCTGCCGGGGAATTAACGGTGTTATCAATTGGAGTTGGAAGAACTACAAAATTCTGAAATATAGTCAATTTTCTTCAATTTTCATTTATACATTGAAAGTTTAACGTCTGCTAACTTGGTTGTACATGTTCATGCATAGAAACTCATCGAGAACTGGTGAAGTAGTTGAAGCCTTAACCCGAGAAAGTTTTTAAGGCCCTAAACCGGGCCAACCGAAAAAGCAAACAACAACCATCAATTGAACAACTTGAACCCGACATGGAAGATCCAAACAACATGAACAACAATGGGGATGGTGTGGTAGACCCAGTTGCGCAGATAGGGGCAGAGGCTCTTTTATATGACTGGGCACAACCCACGGCATAGAATTTGGCCACTGCGATACTAGTCCCTCAGATACAGGTTGTGTCCTTCCAGATTATAAATAATATGTTGCACTTGCTGCAGAACAAGGGACTATTCTCAGGGTCATACATCGAAGACCCCCAGCAAAATTTGAAGAACTTCCTGTCAATTTGCAAAACACAGAGGGAGTCAAACGTACTCAGGAGGCAATAAAACTGTTGTTGTTTCCATTCTCAGTGACTGGAGCTGCCCAGACTTGGCTAAACTCACTCCCCATCAATTCCATTACCACATGGGAGGAGTTAGTTAAGCAGTTCGTGAACAAGTTTCATCCACCCAACAAGACTGCTCAACAAATTGATGAAATCTTGAGCTTCAGATAGAAACCAGTTGAAACATTGCAGGAGACATGGGAACGATTTAAGGGAATATGGGTTATCTGTCCACATCATGGTATTCCGGAGCAGATGTTGGGGCAGCATTTTTATATGGGTCTGGCTGATACTGTTAAGGCAAATGTTGATGCTTCAG
>MDKI01208037.1:0-57142 GCA_005239505.1 Nicotiana paniculata | reverse complement strand
TTGGTTGATTAGTTTCAGGTTAATTAATTACTTTAGATTAATTAGGTTGAACTTCTTAGACTTTGTCAATTGTATTATTACTTAGTTAAAATGCACACTTAATTATTCGCACATAAGGGTCTCTTCATTACCTAATTAAACTATTACTTGATTGATCAAAGTCGATTGAAACTAAAGTTGAAACCAAAAGAAAGTAAGTAAAAAAAACAAAACAGAAAGTATAATTAGTATAGGCTTGCCTATTCAAACAAACAAAACTAACAATTCAATTAAAACAAACATCATGTTACTTAAACAGAAAGGTTCATGAACTTATAAACCAGATTAGTAATCAATCCTTAAAACGAGAAACTTAATAGTTGAGGAAAAAATAGGGAAAGAAAGGGGGAAAACAATCTGGGAGGAAATAATAATCTCTAACCAGTGAACAATTTAAACCATGAGGTACGTATCAGGTACACATGCATATTTGGAATTAAACAGGCCAAGAAAAGAGGATATTCAACAAACAAAAAAAAAACTCGAAACAACGATTTTAAACTAAATAGCATAAATATGAAATGGTTATTATACCTTTGACGTATGCATTTTAGAGATCTAAACTAAATCAAGAACAAACGCATGCTATATGAGAAAAGTACAACACAAACACATGTATCAAACACTGAGGTATGCGATTTCATTTTTTTCTAAAAGTGAACAAACGTCAGAAAAGAAAAGACAGGGGGGAAGGGATACCTGGGGGTGCTGACAGATTTTGGCAGGGTTTGGAAATGATCCAAACCCACATGAATCAACAGCTCTCATCAAGAGCTGTTGACTCATGTAGCTTTGAACCATTGATTGTTCTGAATCGACTTGGTAATAGGAAACTAGGTATTATGCCTTTCTTAGATCTGAAATCGAAGGGATTCGGGTGGGTTTTTAGGGAAACTGATGGTGGTATGGGGTTAAGGGTGAGGAGAGGATCATTGGGTGAAAGTTTGGGGTGGTTCACAGAAGGTCCGGTGGCCGGACGACGGTGGGATTCTGGGGAGGCTAGGGTTTGGTTATACAGAAGAGAGAGAGACGGAGGGGATGGGGGTTAGGATTTGGTGAAATGAGGGGGGTGGGGTTTGGTTAGGAAATTTATATAGTTTAGAGGGGGTGAGTTCCTAGCTGTTCGATCTATTTCGATCAATGGCCAGGATTTAATCGACTAGACCAAAACGGTGTCGTTTGGTTAGGCTGGGGCAGGCCGGGTAAGGGATTTGGGCTGGGTTGGACTGGGTAGTTTCAAGGGATTGGGTTTGGGCCTGGGTCCTTCTTGGCCCAGGTCCGATTTTGTTTTCTTAGTTAGTTAACTTACTTATTCTAATTAAATTAAATTCTAACTTAATCAACAAATGTAGCAATTAAGTTCAAACCTTATTTTTCATATATTTACATATTAATTAAGAATAAAACAACCAATTATATATTCTTAATTAAATCTATGATTTATCAAATAAATGATTAATTTTTATAGTAATTAGTTATTAAAAACTATATTACGTTAAATACTCGTCATTTGTCTATTATTTAATTAATTATAACTAATAACTTCATAATGCAAAATTTTCAATGATTTTGAAAGATGAATTATGGATAAGCAAACAATGCAAATAATTCACAATTAATTACTGAAAAATCAACTAATATTCATAAAATCAATTGATTTATTGGGATTTTTATAGGACGATACGGTGAGTAAAAATCACTTGCTCACATCCATTACTTGAGTAATTCCCAAACTTCACCTTTGCAGGTCATAGCTGATTCACTAGTATACCTCGAACTGAAACCAATACAACACATAATTGTGCAATCCACTTATCATTGGCAAACTCCCCCACTTGGCTCGAAGACATAGATCAAGACAAACAATAACTCACAACGCCCATACGCTATCAGTACCACAATATCGTAGTGAGATTCAACTAAATCATTCATAAGCTCATATAACACAAACCATCTAATATCTCAAATCATCTGCAAATCTCGCATTCACCATTATAATAGACATGCCAACTTCTTCAAGCGATCTAAACTCAAATCGCAACATATATCATTTGCTGGTAAAAGAAAACTTGCTACAAAACAACATAAGGATCACACAACCTCAGGACACCCCGCAGAAGATAACCCCACCTGCTTAGCCTCAAACTGATATCTCCCGATACCCTTCCAAAAATCATAGCTATTACGTAATCACTTTATCCCCCTACATTAAAACACAACAAATGCCTACCCTCAAGGCATCACAATACGCGGTATACGAACCTGAAGCTGATGGCAGAACTACACTAGAGCTGTTGTCAAAGCAGTCTTGGGCTTCTAAAAGGTGCCCCCCCTACACTCGTCTGACCACCTGAATACCCTCACTGGACACCACGTGCCCTTAGAATGCTACTGAACTGAGAAAAAATTCACACTTAAGAGAACTTTGCATAAAGCTTCTCTTCTCTAATATCTATAATACAATCCTCAAATGCTGAATATGCTCCTCCTGGCTATGTGAGTACACCAAGATGTCATCAATGAATACAATAATGAAGGAGTCCACATACGTCTGGAATGCACTATTCATCAAATGCATGAACGCTGCTGGGGCATTGGTCAGCCCAAATGACATCATCAGGAACTCATAAAAAAACATGAAGATCTACTTCACTCCACAACTAAACAACATGAGAGGTTCTTCAATATACTCACAACTCGAGGCCATACGTCAACTCAAGACAGAAGTCAAACACCAATAGTTCTTTCTACATCTCCAGCCAACTCTTTTTGTCACATTCAAACAATCTGAACACATCCCATCATGAAATAATACTCGCCACATAGTCAGCCAGTCACAAAATCCCACCAATAAGGACAAAACAGACATATAAGTCCCAAATGTACGTGCTCACACAATCGAAATCCCGACACTCAAGCCACAGAAAAAATCTGGCCTCAAGTCCTCCATACTGGCCCATCATCAACATGTTAAGATCACACCTTGCACCTCATCCATGGAAAGAACAAGTCGTCAATGCATAGTTGATACCAAGTGCTCACGTGCGTATTCAAATACATGGAAAGAATTCCAAGAGTTACGCTTTAGGCTGAATTAATGGACTCGCACGACAAGAATTCAAGAATGTGAGATTTTTCCTAAGGGTTGCGTAGACTCTCGAAGATATGTACAAACGACTCCATAACAATCCGCAAGACTCTACTAAACCTGCTTATGACTTGTGAGGCCTATGTAACCTAGGGTCTGATACAAACTTATCACGCCCAAACTACCCAGTCGTGAGGCGTCTATCATGGTACTAGGCTAACCGAATCATTTACCAAACTAAACAATATTCCATTTCAAAAATTATCTTTTAAACCATTCAATCATAAATCTTCAGAAGAAATCCAAAACAAGAAAACATATGCGAAAAATACATGCCGACATTGGGTGTCACTGGTCATGAGCATCTACGATACAAGTCTGAAAGTACTAAATCCAATACAGTCTGAAAGGACAACAGAAAAAGTCTAATAGCAATGACAATAGAGGATAGGAGGGAGAAAACAAGGTGGCGGTCGCCATGCAGCTACCTTGCTAACTCCGAAACAAGCTGAGGATGAATGAACACTCACTCGGACGTCCCGTGACACCTGAATCTGCACACAAGGTGCAGGGAATAACGTGAGTATGACAACCGAGTAAGTACACTCATAAATAAAGGGTGAGTGCAGTGACAAGAAGAAACAATCACATAAAGTTCAAAATATCAAGTCTCAGTGGAACAACAATTTCCAAACTTATATTCGAGTCAAAATATCTCATTAAAACTCCAGTTTTGGTGGAAAATATTTAAAAACAATTTCATCAGTTTCAATAGAGGATCAACCATAAAATATAGTGAAAATAGTGATTTCATAAACAAGCCCCTCAGGCAAAACCTATCACTCATGAGCAGCCCCTCGGGCAAGCCTCACAGCTACTCAGGCCTCTTAATCACTCATCACTTAACACTTGTCACTATCACTCAGTAGGTACCGTATAATAACTGCTGCGACGTGTAGGTCGATCCATAAATATATAGTCGACTGCACTCACTAGGTGTGTGTACAGACTCCGGAGGGGCTCGTACAACCCAACTGCTATATTGCTGTGGCGTGCAGCTCGACCCAATATTGCTATGGCGTGAAGCCCGATCCATATATATATATATATATATATATATATATATATATATATATATATATATATATATATATATATATATATATATTATATATATATATTGTTTCGGCGTGCAGCCCGATCCATATCGTATCCTCACAAATCAGGCCCTCAACCTCACTCATTCATAAACCTCACAAGCCACTCGGGCGTTTCAGTAAAATCAGGGGATTCAACCCAAAACAACTTTCATATACTTTAAAATAGAGTAATGAAACTGAATTAAACAACAAACAGGTAAATCATGACTGAAGATATGCTTTCAAATCAAAACAATGTGATGATAGTAACAAAATACCCCTGAGGGCCCAAACAGTACAGGCACAAGTCCCTAAACATGGCATTCAACCCTAGTTATAAGAATATTTTCTAAAACATATAGCTATTATACGACTTTAATCAAAATATGCAACTCCATAGTTGCTACGGGATGGACCCAGTCACAATCCCTAACGGTGCACGCCCACACGCCTGTGACCTAGCATGTGAGTCACCTCAATGTAGTGAAATAGTACGAAATTCTGGGGTTTCATACCGTCAGGTCTAGATTTACAATCGTTACTTACCTCAAACGGAAAAAACTCTAGCCTGGACGCTCTTGACCCTCGATTTTGCCTCCAAACTCTCGGAATCTATCAAAAATTAGTATATTATCATCAATATATGCTAAAGGAATGAAATGAATCCCATATGAAAATTATCAAATTACATCATAAATCACGAAATTGGCCAAACCTGACCTTCGTGCCCACGTCTCAGAATCCAATAAAAATTACAAAACTAGAAACCTCATTCCCTCACGAGTCTACCCATACATATTTCACAAAAATCCGACCTCATTTGGTCACTCAAATCCCCAAATTACTCTCTCAAGAACTCTTCCATTTTTCTTCAAATTTTCACCTCAATTCCCAATTTAGATGATAGAAATCAAGATACAATCATGGAATTTAACGAAAATCAAGTGAGGAGAACTTACCCTAATCAACTCCCTGAAAATTCCTTCAAAAATTGCCCAAATCCGTGGTCTCTAGCTCAAAATATGAAAAATGGGTTCAAACCCTCGATTTTGAATATAGCACCCTGCACAGATTTTTCCTCTTCGCGAACGCGGTATTACCCTCGCGTTGGCAAAGCACAACTGCCTCAGCCGGGGAATTCCTTCTACGCGAACGCAATTCCCCACTCGCGAACGCGTACCATATCCATCCCAACACATCGCGAATGCGACGCCTTCCTCGCGAACGCGTAGTCCAACAGCCCGGGGTCCTCAACTGCCTCCACTTCTCTTCGCGAATGCGGCCCCTCATACGCGTCTGCGATGCACACTCAGGTCAAACCTTTGCGTTCGCGTTCTCCCCTTCACGAAGGTGATGAAAACAATTTCATCAGCTCTTTATAACCCTTCGCGAATGTGATATCCTTCTTGCGAACGCGATGAAGGAAAACTGTGCAACAAAACACCAGAAGTCTGCCAACTTCTAAAGCCAAATAATGATATGTTAACCCCCCTTCCTCCCCCCCCCCCCCCCCCCCCAAAATCATCTGAAGCCTTAGGGACCTCAACCAAACATACCAACACATCCCATAACATTATTCAAACTTAGTCGAACATTCGAATCACTCAAAATAACATCAAAACACCAAATTAACCCCAAATTCAAGCCTAAGGATTTCTAAACTTCCAAAATTTGCCAACGATGCCGAAACCAACCAATCCACGTCCTTTGCACTGACGTCACAAATGACACTACGAACCTATTCCAACTCTCGAAATTCCATCCCGACCCCAATATCTAATTTTCCACTGCCGACCGGAAATCACCAAATATCCAATTTCGCTAATTCAAGCCTAATTCTAGCACGGACCTCCGAATTACATTCTGATCACGCTCCTAATTCCAAAATCACCTAACTAAGCTATCCGAGCCATAAAAATCTTAATCCGAGATCGTTTTCCCATAAGTCAACTCCCAATTGAATTTTCCAACTAAATATCTATATTAAGAGACTATTTGTCTCATTCCTCTCCAAAAATCACTCCGAACCTGAGCCAACCAACCCAACACAACATAATAGAGCTGAACAACATATAATGAAGCAGAAATAGGGAAATATGGCTAAAACTTCCGGAATGACCGGCCGGGTCGTCACAGTTATAATCGTACAGAAATCTATGAATGGAACATAGATTGCTTTACTGACCGCCAGATTTATACACAGGTACATAGAATGCTTATGTACAACACTATTTGTAAGGTTAATAATAATTTTGAAAAAACCATTGCTGACATGATAATAGTAGGTTTTACTAGCCAATCGAAAGGCTGGTGGGGCTATTATTTGAAAAATGAATAACGAGTATAAATAATGAACGCAATAAAAGTAGAAAATGGATAGTATGTTCAAAAATCTGTCTATTATTTAGTTCTTAATATCAAATAATATTTCTTTAGAAGATGGTTAGACAACAGTGAGACCTTAAGGACTATGCTCCAAAATATTAGATGTAATACTTTAACATCTTTTAGATGGTATATGGATGTTTTCTTATCCAGGGTAATGGAATTACCAGAGTGTAATAGCGCTCACTGGAAGTCCAACTCAACAAGCATCGTCTTAATGAAAGACAAGAGCTTGGGAAATTCTGTGAACACTTCGGCATAGATATCCCTAAGAATAAAAATGTGTCTCATAAACATAAGAAAGGATATTATATACATAAAAAGAATAGAGAATCTTTTGATAAAAGATCTGAGCGTAAGAAAAAGAGAAGGAGTGCTTATAAGCATAGGAAAGATTTTATAAAATCTAAGAAGCCTAATGCTTGCTACAGATGTGGTAGGCTAGGTCATTATGCCAGAGATTGCAAAGTCAAGGATAAGATTAAGAACCTTGATATAGATGATAACATTAAAGACTCTTTATATAAGATTCTTCTAAATTCTTCTGTAGATAATTCTGGTCAAGAGAGTAGTTATGGATAGATGAAGATTTAAGCGTTCTACAAGAGGAAGAGTATATTTCCTCAGGTGATGAATGTGGACTTTTCTAGCAAAATCAGTGATATACTAACAACACATTGTCACGACCCGAAATTCCCATCGTCGGGATCGTGATGGCGCCTAACATCACACTTGCCATACAAGCCAACATTAGAGATTATTTAGCCATTTATGTTCATTTTTAGTAATTAGTAGTAATCAGACAAAATAAAGTGGAATAAGTACAAGGAATATATAAATCAAAGTCGTTTACATTCTACTCCTCCCTAGAAACCTGGTGCCACAATTTAACGAACACAATATGCTTTTCTACAAACATGAGTCTGAAAGAAATTTACATCTGTTTTTGGAAAGGAAGAAAAACAGTAAGAAAGAAATGTAGAAGGGGACGCCAGGGCTTGCGGATGCCAGCAGGACTACCTTGAGTCTCCAACTGTGAACCTGAGCCAAATCTCTCAGTCAGCCACAACCTGCTCCGAAATCTGCACAAGAAGTGCAGAATGCAGTATCAGTACAATCGACCCCATGTACTGGTAAGTGCCGAGCCTAACCTTGACGAAGGTGTGACGAGGCTATGGCAGGACACCCACAATATATGCTACAGTCGATAAATAATAAGACAGGAAAGGAGAACAGTAATTTAAAAGCAGTAAATTTGCAGAAATAAATACATATCATCAGTGTCTTATCAATATCCAACTATAACCAAATCCATAGGCAAATGTAAACCATCGAATAACTCACACCAGTCCTCCCTTATTCCTCCGTAATAATATATATATATATATATATATATATATATATATATATATATATATATACATATATATATATATGTGTGTGTGTGTGTGTGTTGCAGCGTGCAACCCGATCCCACCAATTCTCCCTTATTCCTCCGTAACAATTACAATAAAAGTAAATAATATATATATATTGCGGTGTGCAGCCCGATCCCACCATATATCAATATCAACATAATAATTCACCCTTATTACTCCGTATCAATCCACCCTTATTTCTCCTATTGCGGCGTGCAACCCGATCCCACCGAATAATCATATTCACCCTTATTCCTCCTCATCAATCCTCCCTTAATCCTCCTATTGCAGCGTGCAACCTGATCTCACCATATCATAATACATTACACATAGTGTACAGAAGTTCCATAAAATTCACACAAGTCCCTAACAACACTTGAAATTTATGACAAAGCAACCGGGAGTCGTACCAACTATAAAACTCAATAAAATTTATACTACTCAGCGAGACCAAACCAGGATATCACAGAAAAATGCCAACAAGAACAACTTAGGCCAGTAAAGGGGAAGCGATAAATCCTACGGGGTAACAAATATCTTCAACAAGGGAGCACATTATCTAACAGGTAACAATTAGGCAGGGAATTACAATGAAACATGTAACAAGTAACGCAAGAATGAAAACAATATAAGGAGAACTGAAGAAAACAAGTAAAACATGTATATTGGCGGCACATAGGTACTCGTCACCTCACTTATACGCTGCTCACATGATTAATCACATAAAAAAATAAGGCAAGGGTTCCTAAACCCTCAAGTCAATGTTAGACACAATACTTACCTCGATCCACAGGCCACTCACACCTCAAGTATCGCTTTTCCTCTAGATTCCACCTCTAACCCACTCGTATCTAGCCATAATTCACTTAATAACATCAATTTTGCTAAACAAATCTGTTTCAATACCTAATTTAGATTTCCCAACATTTCCCCAAAAAGTAAAAAATTGACCCCCCCGGCCCGCTTGGTCAAAACTCGAGGTTCGGACCAAAATCCATTTACCCATTCACCCCTGAGCCAAATATGAAATAAGTTCTGGAATCCGACCCCAAATCAAGGTCTAAATCCCCAAATTTGCAAAATTTCTAATTCTCCCAAAATCCCTAATTTCTACCATAAATGAACAAGATTTAGGACTAGGAATTCAATGGGTGATGATGGAATTTGAAGAAAATTAGTTAAAAAGTGCAAACCTATGATTTAATGTTGAATTCCCTCTTCAAAAATCGCCCTAGGTCAAGTTCTAGTGAAAGAAATATGAAATTAGGGAAGAAGTCCCGTTTTGAGTTCTGTTTTAAAACACTGGACAGGTCTTCTTCGCGTTCGCGAAGGACCTGTCGCGATAGTGATACACAGCAGCAGAAAGGCCTACGCGTTCACGAATTCCTCCTCGCATTCGCAAAGGCTATGCCCCCTGGCCTCCGCGTTCGCGAACCATTGCTTGCGTTCGCGTAGGAGGAATGACTGACCCCTTCCCCTGGTCCCTAACACTTCGCGTTCGCGTTGAGATGGTTGCGTTCGCGAAGGGTAAAGCCCCCTTGCTCCGTGTTCATAGACCAGGCTCCGCGTTCGCATAGAATAAGCTTTTCTTCAAACAAACTTACTCTTCGCGTTCGCGAGAGTACCTTCGCAAACGCAGAAGTAAACACCAGATGACAGCTGAAGCCAAAAACCAGATTTTTCTAAGTTCAAAATATCCTATAGCCTATCCGAAACTCACCCGAGCTCTCAGGACTCCAAACCAAACATGCACACTAGTCTAAAAATATCATACAGACTTGCTTGTGCGATCAAATCGGCAAAATAATACATAGAATTACAGATTTAGCACCAAAACATATGAAATTCTCAAGAACACTTTGAAATTCCTATTTTCTCAACCGAAGATCCGAACTACGTCAAATCATTTCTGTTTCCCATCAAATTTCACAGATAAAATATAATATCATAATGGACCTATACCAGGCTCCGGAACCAAAATACGAACCCGATACCAACAAGATCAAACATTAGGAAAATTCTTTAAATCATTAATAATTTCAGTCTTCAATTTATATCAAAAATTCATATCTCGAGATACGGACCTCGAAATTCAATTTCGGGTATACGCCCAGGTTCTATATTCTACTACGAACCCACTGGGAATGTCAAAATACGGGCCCCGGTCCGTTTACTATAAGAGAATTTTTAAAGACTTTGAACATATAGAACCTGGGCGTATGTCCGATACTTTGAAAATTTTCGGGCATACACCCAGGTTCTATAATCTCGGACATAAAGACTTTGAACATAGCTATCGATAAGAGAATTTTTAAATTAGAAAGTCCCAATGTTGTGGTAAGTCATGAATTTAGTACTAATATTACTGAAGAAGGTTTTGATAATACTAATGTTGGTACCTTTAAGGATGCGGCAAAAAGTAATTTTTTAGGAGCAGTTAATATGGCTGGTAATGACTTTTTAAAAAATTTCACCTATTTAATACTCAAAATGTTTTAATAAAAGTTACTCTTTTAATAGATTATAATTTCAAAAAAGAGTTTACTGCTTTATTTGATAGTGGTACAAATTTAAATTGTATAAAATAAGGAATAATACCTTCAAGATATTTTCATTAAAAGCTAGTGGGGGTAGAATGAATATTTGTTACAAATTACCAAAAACTTATATTTTCCAAAATAAGCTTTGCATACGCGAACTTTTAATTCCTTGACATCATATTAGGAGTCCCATTTTTCCATCATATAATTCCTTTTACTATATTGGATGCCCAAGGTTTTACGGGAACTTTTAATAACGATAAAATTTGTTTTGACTTTATAATTCAACCATTTCAAAGATTTTTTAAATGAAATGTATGATAATATCACTGTAAAATATGGACAAATTAATTTTTTGAAAAATAAAATTTGCAATCTTACTATTACACAAGATTTACAAAACCCAAAACTTATAAAAAAAATTGATTTTTTGAAAATCGGTTTTCATTGAAAATATGCGGTGACCATCAAAACAAGTGAATTAAGAATATTTGGAAGATAATATTATGACAAAGGCAAGACATTGCCAAATGAATTAAGAATATTTGGAATTATGCAAAAAAAGAAATAGATTCTTTGTTGCAAAAAGATCTTATAAGACCTTCAAAGTTTAAATGGTCATGTACAACCTTTTATGTTAATAAACATGCCGAACCGGAAAGGGGAGTTCTGTGAAGACCTGGCCGGTCGTCTCGAGAGTTGTAGCCCTGTTTCTCCATTTTCTGTTTCTATCATATTCCTCAGCTGTTATTGTCTTACCGAGTTGGTTGGTACAGGACCAAAGTGATGTTAGAGTGAATAGAGACACTTAGTCTCTTAATTGAAATCTTAAGTTGAAAAAGTCGACCGGATGTTGACTTCTGTGTGAACGACCTTGGATAAGAATTTTGATGGTTCTGTTAGCTCCGTTAGGTGATTTTGGATTTGGGAGCGTGTCCAAAATATGATTTGGAGGCCCGTAATAGAGTTTTGCTTGAATTGGCGAATTTGATCGGTAGTGGAAACTTTGATATCGGGGTCGGATTTTATTTCTAGGAATTGGAGTAGGTTTGTAGTCTCATTTGTGACTTGTGTGCAATATTTGAGGTCAATCGAACGTGGTAGAATTATGAAGTTTAGAGATTCTTTAGGCTGGAATTCGGGTGTAATTCATATTTTTAATGAAGCAACTGAAGTATTGTTGCTATAGGTGTAATCGCACCTGCGGAGTGGGCACCGCAGGTGCGAGTCCGCTGAAGCGGGGAAGGATTCACAAAAGCGACCAAGTAGGAGTTTAGTAAAGGACGTAGGTGCGATGATTATGACGCACCTGCGATGGCCGCAGAAGTGGGCAGGAGGGCTCAAATGCGAGTTTGATAAGTAGGTGTGATAGGTTTCCCGTACATGCAATATGCGCATATCCTATGACCGCATAAGCGGAGACAGCCGGATAAGTGACTTCCACAGGAGCGAGAATTGTACCGCATAAATGGCCGCATGTGCGAAAAGTCTGGGCAGAAGGTTTAAGAGCAAGGTTTCGCGATTTTTGTCTTATTTCAACATTTTGGACTAGACTTAGGCGATTTTGGAGAAGATTTTTGAGGAGATCATTAAGGTAAGCTTCTTGTACTTGTTTTGGATCATAAATCTTGTTTCCCCATTGATTTCCCCACCTAATTAGCGAGATTCTGAAGTGAAATTTGGGGGTTTAGGGTTTGAGAATTGGAGAGTGGATCTTGGGGATTTGGATGACCAAATGGTGTCGGATTCTGATAAATTTAGTATGGTTAGACTCGTGAGTGGATGAGCTTTCAGGTTTTGTGAATTTTGTTGGATTTCGAGACGTGGTCCCGGGGGGCCGCCTTGAGCGTATTTCGCATTTTGGTTTAGAATTTCACGTTTTTATTATGGAAATGATTCCTTTAGCCTATATTGATCATCTTGTACTGCTTGTGGCTAGATTCGAGAAATTTTGAGACTGATTCGAGGGGCAAAGGCAATTCGGAGTAGGATTTCTACACAATTCAAATAAGTAATAGTCTTAAATCTGGTCTTGAGGTATGATACCCCGAAATTTGGTATGATGTGATTATTTGGAGGTGACATACATGCTCGGTGACGAGGGTGTGGGTGTGCACCATGGGTGATTATGATTTGGTCTGTCTCATGAGACTGTAAAGTCGAATAGCGTATTGTTACTTATATGTTTTCCTTGTCTTCTCGCAATTTAACTGCCATTAATGTTAGAAACCATGCTTAGACCATATGATATCACTTTTGGGACCCACAACAGTCGTATACTTGTTGAACTGACTGCTACTTGCTGTCTTGTACTCAGTCACAGTCTTACTTGTATGCCATATCTCTGTTCCCTCTTGTTTCTTGTTAATACTTGTTATGATCTCTGTTTGGGCTGAATTGTATGATTTTTGTGAGCCTGAGAGGCTGAAGAGGTTAGTGACCAAGATAGGCCCTGAGTGCCGAACTGTGAGCTTTGTGAGGTATAAGGATCGGGTTGCACGCTGCAATGAACTTGAGGGCTGAATGTATATAGATCGGGTTGCACGCCGCAACGAGCCTTATGGCTATTTATGGATTATGGATCGGGTTGAACGCCATAATGAGATTGGATAGGCTGCGCACCGTAGCAATATAGCACTTGGCCTGAAGGAGCCCCTCCAGAGTCTGTACACCTCTAGTGAGCGCATGTACCTATTGAGTGTGTGTATTGAAGGCTGAGAGTCGAGTTTTGAGCTATTGAGAACTTGAGTATTGTTACCCTGAGAGGTTGTATTTGTCTTCCTTTATTGCTGCATTTGGCTGATTTATGCTATTGTTCAGAACTTCTGGAAAAAATATTATATCTTGCTTACTTGAACTTAGTGATTATGCAACTGGTTTGACTCATATTGTTGAAATTGATTCATATCCCCTTTCATTATTGAAATTACAGAAATGAACTGTAGTTTTATAGCTCGTCACTGATTCTCAGTTCTTTATTTATTTCTGTTACTTGCTGAGTTGGTTGTACTCATTCTACACCATGTACATCATGTGCAGATGCAGGTGTATCCGGTCACGGAGGACTACAATCATATTATCACATGAAAATTGTGGAAAAATTGGGAAATTTTGAAGAAAACCTAGAAATGGTATTTTTGATTTCCACCACGAATTTGAGCATGGAATTTAGTGTAAAATGTATATTTGAGCTAGTAAGGCTATGGGTAGAATATATCTTCGAGAAATTTTGGATTTCAGGCACGTGGGCCCGTGGGCATTTTGGTCAATTCAATGAGCGTAGTTGGGAAATTATACAATTTAAATTGTTGCAAATGTTAGAGTATATTTTCATTGGTTTGTCGTTATTTGGATAGTTTTGGGGGCGTCGTGCATCCATTGGAGTCGATGGAAGGGCTTGGAAGCCGGTTATGGAATTTCGGAGCAAGGTAAGTCTCCTTTCTAACTTTGTGAGATTGTCCACCTAGGTGAAATAATTAAGTATGTGCTACTATCTGCGGGGGCTACGTACGCACGAGGTGACGAGAGTCCGTACGTAGGTACTATCATTCCATGTCCGGGTAGTCTAGGACCCACTAGCATGCCTTACTTGTTGTACTTGTGATCTTGCTAGTAATATTAGACCGCTAATATGATCAAAATAGTAATTGAATATCTAAGAAGACTAGAGTTCATTTTCTTAATCATCTAGAAGGAGAATTGGTTCCTGTGTGGACAATTGTATTCCTGATAAAGTTATATTATTGAATATTATTAACCTTGGCAAATGAGTCTCAAAACAAAGATTTAAATGCTATTTTTCGTGTTCCTTTAAGAGGAATTTATCATTTCCTGATAAACTATTTTCTTGAAAAAAATGTGGATCTATTATGTGAATACGTGTACATATGAGCACCTGAGTCGCAGGTATGATTCGCGAGGAGGTTAGCCTTATTATTTTTATGTTGACTGCATCGCCTTATTGATTCGCGAGCGGGGAAAATAGCTGCATCTATGGTTTGGGCCGTTCAACCCTCGGCAGTGCACATTTAATGTTTATGTTGGTTCGGGTCGTCGACCCTCGACATTGCTTGCGCATGATATTTACTGCGTATTACTGTGATTTATACATGTTTATCTCCCTAAGGAAGTTTTAATGGCTAGTTATGAGTGTCGCGTCCCCCTTCTTTCCTCGCGGAGATCGGGTTCAGGACATTTTGGGATAAACTCCTTTGGTAGGAAGAAGTTAAAGGAAGAGTCGCCACCTAACGATTTTATGGTGCATTAGGGCACCTTGAGTAGTTAACTCATGAACTAGTTTGCATTACCAGAGATTGAGTAAGGGCTTGAAGTTATCACAAAGGGAAGGCGTTAGGTACCCCTCAAGATCCACAACTGTGGGTCCCGGCCAAATGGTTTCGTGAATCCTGAAAATAAGCAAATAACAAGCAAGGCTCACATAAGAGGGGATTTCAAACAAGTATTGGAGTTTTATTGAAAGTTTAAACGAAATTAGAAGTAAACATTTGAGAAAATATCCTAGGTTTAAAGTAATACGGATCACATCAATGCAATACCCGGTAATGACTCCTCGAAGAGAGGCTACACGTGGTATTAGTGCACCG
The DNA here is from genome assembly GCA_005239505.1 of Nicotiana paniculata. NCBI lineage: Eukaryota > Viridiplantae > Streptophyta > Magnoliopsida > Solanales > Solanaceae > Nicotiana > Nicotiana paniculata. The sequence continues at coordinate 41,929 of MDKI01208037.1, read as the reverse complement.
GTTATCATATCCATATTAGACCGTTCCCACCCCGTGAAGGTAATTAAGGTGTGTGTTGGTCTCGAATTCTATTGCGTGCTATTACCCGTTCCATCTTATTAGTCTTGGAGGAGATTAGGACTAGTATCCTAAAGGGTAGGTACTAGGCAGAAATCTTAGGTTTAAAGGACAAATTCTAAGCGAAAAGTAAAACATTTAGGACTACAAGTATAAGGATCACACAGGAGCAGATATGAGGCTCATAAATCCCTCCAAAAATTAATACACATAACTAGGACGACTCAAACACAAAGAGGTCTTTGGATTTCAGAACCTAAGGCAGTATGTCTAAGTGAGAATACAGTAATGGGGCAGTTTGATTACTGAGTGCAGAAGAAATCTTTTTACCAATTCTAGCCTATGAATTCTGATATGTAATTAGCCAAACAATACAAAGAGACAGTTTGCCGAGTTTTAATAAACTTAATGCCTAAGGCTTGCCTAGGCGAGTTAAAAAAATACCAGTTATCCTGTTTAGACTTAATCGTGGTAAAGGAGTGAGTATTTAAACTAATGCGAATGCAGTGTTCTACAAAACAGGAAATCTAAATGCATACAGGGTGTAGAATGATGCAAACCTACGCATGCTTTTCTAAATGCACAAAAGTTTTCAGAAATCAGAATCTATTGTTATTTTAGGCGGAATTTATTTATTAACACATACTTTTGACTCGAAAGAGGAAATACAAAAGTGTAGTTAATTGCTGAACCTAGCACATGATTTCTTATGCAAATAGCAGTAACACATGATTTTGGCATAGGTAATATGAGCATGCGGAGAATGAATTCCTAGGGTAACATGATCTCTAATGAAAATATTGACGATTAATGTTTTTAACCTAAAACATGATTTCTAGACATGGTGATCATGAAAATGCAGAGACGGTATCATTATAACAACCATTTTATTGTTATTTAACTACGAACATGATTTCTAAGTGAGGCATGAGTATGGAAATGATGGTGAGATAAACAGGCCTAAAATATGTTCTCTAATGCATGCATGGCAAGTATTCCTAAGCATGGTAGCTATTGCACACATATACAAAATAAATCCTAAAGTATGGTTTCTACCCTGAATTATACTAAGCATGCACAACCCCGCCCATTTCACTATCCAGCCCATAACCATTTTTACAATTAGTTATTACGGACCAGCCTTGCACGAATTACACAAAAATAAATAAGAACATTAAGAATTTACACTATAGAAGGCCTAATAGTAGGCCCAAGTCCTCAGATCTAACAATGCCATATGCCATGGCCCTTTTTAACCCAGGTGCGTCTGAGTTCCTAAGGATCTCAGAAGACCCCAGGCAGTGCTCACACCCAAGTACTCTACCCAGGAATGAGTAAGTGCAGTGTGGAATGCCAACCTTGTGTGTCAGATTTCAGTGGGTACTCAAGTGGTCCCCAAGGTAGTGCTCACACGAAGGGGGCTTAACTTAGTGCTAAGAGTAGTGAGATGTGCCTATAGTTTAAAAAATAGCTGAGTTTGAAAAAGTAGCTTTTGAAATAACTGTTTTGAAAATAGCTTCAGAGAACAACATGAGAGTTTGTTTTATGAAAAACTAGTTTGAAAAAGAAAGAAAACAGGACAGTCAGCAACCCAGAACATACATGGTTTAGGAAGCAAACACAAACAGGGATAAGGAGACTCGGGGACACACAAGTCACATAGTAGAGGCATACTTGCACACAAATAGTCATTAGGCTAGTGCTATATGGTTTAAACCATCACAACCTAGTTATCATAGAATGTTCATGCCAAGAATATAACAACATCAGATTGAGGGGTGTCAAACAGAGTCACATATTAGGTCCAGGATTAGGATTTACATAATAAGTAATTATTAGGGGGGTACATGCTCATAGTGTTGGGAGTTAGGCAGATTCATGATGGAAACATATAAGGGAAAGCAATAGACATGTTAGACTAAAGGGAAAGGGGAATCACATAGACAAATAGACATGTTGAACATAGAAGGAAAGAAAGGTCATAGGGGTAAGACAAACACACTAGCTGCGAGGCAAACAACAAGACCATAATTAAAACCTCAATACAAACAGAAACATGTTGAGTTGGATGCTATAAACTTAAACTAGAAACATACCAGTTAGGAGTAAGAATGGAATAGCAAGGTGCAGAGAAATAGAGCAATAGGACAGTGGTATGTAGAGCAATAGAGCAACAATAAGTTGTTTAGTCTTGGCTTTCAGCCGACTGAGTAGCCAGAAGAACAAGAGAGAATATGCAGCAAAGCAAGTGAGAGTTCAGAGCAATATGAGTGCTATTTGTGTGTGTGTGTGTGTTCTGTGTATCTATTGGTTGTATTATGCTAAAGAGAGTAGGGTGTTTATAATTCTGAAAACGAGTAAAGAAAATAAGGTAAGGAATAATTAGTCTAACATAATTATGGAAATAATAACCAATCGGTATCAGTTAAAGGTCTGGACTCCCTTTAATTAGGGAGTCAAGTTCAAATAGGCCAATCAGAGTTAAATAATGGAAATGAATCAACTAGAGTTATCTTACCATAACGGAAGTAGTAAAAGCATGGAGTGTGTAATAAAGACTAGGTTCATAACACATAATTAAGGAAAGTACACACTGATAGCATATTCACAAAACAAAGTATGGGTTTAATTCTGAAAATTAGTCGAGGGAATCTCGACTGTAATTGAAATCATAGGGAATCAGGCATAATCAAGGAAAGTATCACACAATCAAGGTAAACAATTCGAAAAATCAGTACAGAACATACAATATCATAGGTTCGAAGAAAACATCACAGAGTCAGTAGAGGGTATCAGGAACCCTAACCATGAATCAGAGTAAGAAACATAGAGCACATAGAGAGCTTAGAAGAGTATACAGATCGGCTAAACATAGCAAACAAGACGGACTAAAACACCTACAAATTGGGATTTTTAATAAGAATCTTTGAGTCAAAACGTATTAACAGAGAAAAGCATAGAATAACATTAAAGCGGAAGTAAAAAAAATTGATTTTTGAAAGGGGTTTGTGAAACCCTAGTTTTAAAAATTTGAAGATCGTTTAAAGATGAAAGTTTTCAGAGAAAAACATAGAAAAGCTTCGTAATACTATAGATAAAGCAGATCTAAAAAGAAATCGAAAAGACATAGGGTTAGGGTTTCGTGGAACCTAGAAAAATAGGAAAACCCTCGAAAACGTCGTCGGCTTAAGTCGGACAAGTTGTAATCCTTACTCAAACGGTCGGGGGAGGTCGGAAAGTGGAATGGGGACCATAGGAGGTGATTGGACCTCTCTAGGTTCACCTGAGGGCCCTAGAGTATCACTGGACCAGTGCAAAGGGGACAAATAGCCATGAGACGATGAGGAGCCATGGTTTATGGTGAGTGGACTAGCCGGAGAAGATGAACAGACCCCATCGGAGAGGAGAAGCCAAGGAAGCTTGTAGAGAGAGCTAGAGAGTAATAGAGAGAGATAGAGAGAGAGTAAGTGTTGAGAGAATGAGGGGTCGGAGGGGTAGTTATTAGGTTTAATTATGGTAACACTGATCTGGACCGTTGATCTCATTTGATCAACAGTTCAGATCAAGTGTGGGGTTGGGCCGGGTTATTTGTGGTTTTGGGTTGGGTTAGAGAATGGGTTTTGGGTCAGGTTGGGTTGGGTTAAAGGTTGGCTAAAATTTAAATAAAAACGAGCTAAATGTTAAATACCTAATTAAATAAGGTAGTTAATTAATTAAAATAGCTAATAATTTTAAAAAATTAAATTGAGACCAAATAAGTGAAATTAAGGCGATTGACTAATATATAAAAATATAAATGATCATTCATTGATTTTAAAAAGGTATAAGTGTACATTTGTGCTATAATCGCAAAAACTGCTGAAATTGAGTAAATAATGTCAATACTGGCTCATTTGTGAAATAATAAAATCCTAAGGGAATTAAATAGGATATAAATAACGTGTTGAACAAGAAAAAATGATTTGAAATTATATCATTTATGAATAATTATGGAATATAAAGTATTAAATAAACAGGAAATAATTTGATAAAAATACGAAAAACTGTGAGAAAATACCAGTTATTGTAAGGAGTGATTTTGAAAGTATATATAAAAGTTTGAAAATAATTTTGAGGAAAAATTGGGTATCAACAATGAGGAAGGAGAATTGATGTGTAAAATGTGAAATAAGTCTGATGTTTCTTATCCCGGAATATGATTTAAATTGTCAATTGAAATAGCGAAGAATTAAAGTGTTAAATGTGGAAGGCGTTGATATTATTTATTATTGATTTTAGTAAATTGTCTATGATAATCATGTTTAGTGTCACACTTGAATATACTAAATTGACCACTAGCAAGTGTCTAATTCCACCTCTCGTCACTACCTCTCTGAGGTTAGGCGGACGACTTACTGAGTACACGTTATTTTCGTACTCATGTTACACTTGCTGTGTATTTTTATTGCACAGGTACCTCCATTGTGATGTGGCTGGTTTGGAGATTTAGACGAGCTGTATCATCCGGAGGCAATCCGCAGCTGACGGAGTCTCCCTCGTATTGTATTACATTATTTTAATTTCCTTGTCCACTTGTATTTCGGACAAGCTTTGTAGAAATTGTAAAATTCTTAAAAATTTCTCATGTACTTGTGACACCGGGTTCTGGGATGTATTTTCTAAAAAAAGAAATATTAAACTGTTGTATTCACTTAACGAATTTGTTTAGTTATTACGTAACAAGTTAAAAACAATGATTTAAAAATGTTAAAACAGGAATCTATTTCAACTAATTAAAGATTGGCTTGCTTGACAGTGGTGTCCGGCGCCATCACGACTATAATAGATTTTGGGTCGTGACAATTGAGTTCATGCATGGTCGAGTATCGGAGACTTATGAGGTAGCTGTCAGCGTCCGTAGATATTGTCTCTTCTTCGATGCTATCTTTCTTTTCTGTATTGACACTTAGACACAGACTCTTTTAGACACTATTTTTCCTTAGACTAGTTGTTTAGATGCTCATGAATTGGTGACACCCTGATGTTTCGGGATATCTTTCCGCTTTATATTTTGAGTTTAACTCATGTTTCTATGAAAATTCTGTTATTAAAAGATTTTTGTTTATCTTCTTATGAAATATTGAAGTGTTTTGAAAATCGGCTTGCCTAGTACCATCGAAAGGCGCCATCACGACAGGTTAGAGTTTTGGGTCATGACAAGTTGGTATTAGAGTCTAGGTTACATAGGTTTCACAAGTCATGAGAAGGTTTAGTAGAGTCTTGCGGATCACCACGGAGACGTCTATACTTATCTCTGAGAGGCTGCCGAACCTTTAGGAAATTTCACATTCTTGAATTCTTGACGTGTGAATCCTTTGATTCTAGTAACTGAATTTCTGTTGTTCTATTGTCTCAGCGATGGAGAGGAAGCGTACCACGAGGCAGGATGGATAGCCACCAGTACCACCAGTCAGGGCAGCGAGAGGCCGAGGTCGCGGTAGAGGCTGTGATAAGGGCAGAGGTACAACTCGCACAGTAGCCAGGGCAGCACCTGTAGATCCACTAGTTGCCCCAGTTCAGGAACAGGCTCCAGTTGTGGATGAGCCTATAGAACCAGCTCATGCATCACCTGTGCCCATTGTGATTCTTGGCCTTCAAGAGGCCTTAGCTCAGATTCTGACCATGTGCACCAGTCTTGCCCAGACAGTCTTCGTTCCGGATGCAGCAACCACTTCTGAGGACAGAGGAGGTGCTCAGACTCCTACTGCCTGGTTTACAGGGACTCCAGACACTCGGGGAAATTCTAGCCCAGCCGGTTGCAGCTTCTCAGAACTATGTGGTTCCTGTCATGTCTGATGATCAGCAGTGTCGATTGGAGAGGTTTGAGAGACTCCATCTTTTAGTGGTACAGAGGGAGAGGATTGTGACGACCCAAAGGATCATCACCTGTTTTATTACCCCATTTCGTACTCCCGAGGCCTTGAAAACCTCATTTGTAGTTTCCTCAATTTGTGTGTGCAGTCCGGGCGCGTAGCCGGACAGCTTAAATATGAAATTCTGTGAAATATGCTAAGATTTAATATTAAAATGAATAAATTTGCCTTCGGTCAACATTTTGGGTGAACGGACTCGGACCCGTGATTTGACGGTCTCGGAGGGTCCGTAGGAAAATATGGGACTTGGGCGTATGCCCGGAATTGAATTCCGAGGTCCCAAGCCCGAGAAATGAATTTTTGAGTAAAATTGTTTTCTGAAAATATTAAAGGAAATTGAAAATGAAATCTGATTAGAAAGTGATGGTACCGGGCCCGTATTTTGGTTCCGGTGCCCGGTACAGGTCTTATATATGGTCTAAGCGCTTTCTGTAACGTTTGGTTGAAAACGGATTTTGTCTGACGTGTTTCGGACTTGAAATGGGAAGTTTGATGTTTTATGAAATTTGATAGAATTCATGGATTTTAAGGTTTAATTCGATGTATATGATGTTATATTGGCGATTTGATCGCACGGTTAGGTTTGTACGATGTTGTTGAGTCAGTGCATGTTATTTTTTAGGAGCCCCGAGGGCTCGGGAGTGTTTTGGAGGTTTCTCGGAGTGATTTTGAACTTAGGAAAATTGCTTGTTTTTGCTTCAGCTGTGGCAGGTCCCTTTTGTTCTTCGCGATCGCGAAGCCTGTTCTGTGTTCGCGAAGCTTTAAGTCTTCCTTCATCGTGTTCGCGTCCCTTCCCTCGTGATCGCGTAGGGTTAATTGACCCTGAGGGCTTAGCCCTCTTTTCCTCTTCGCGTTCATGTATAGTTGACCGCGATAGCGTAGCCTTACAGGTCTCCTTCATCGCGTTCGCGTGATGTCCCACGCGTTCGCGTAAGTCAACTTCTGGACCCCAATTTTTTTTACTCTTCGCGATCGCGTCTTCCCTTCCGCGATTGTGATGGTTTGTCCAATCTACCCTTCGCGAACCCGACCTCCCTTCCGCGATCACGAAGGGCAATTTTGCCCAGTGGTATATAAATATTTCCAGAACTAGTAGCTACGGGATTCACTTAGAAAATAACGAACTTCTTCTTCTTCAAAGCCCTTAGGCATCCATTGAAGCCATCCTTCACCAAAACTTCTTGGGTTAGTAAATTTTAACTCATTTCCTTCATTTTTCATCTATAATTAATGAATTCCTAAGCCTACAACATGCAAATTAGAGTAAAAAATCTGGAATTTGGGTAGAGTTAGGCCTTTTTTAATTTTCTTGATTAAGACCTCGTTTTGGGGTCGAATTTGAAAATAAATTATATATTCGGGCTCGTGGGTGAATTGGTGACATGGTTTTGGTCCGAGCCTTGTGTTTGGACCAAGCGGGCCCGAGGTCGAATTTTGTTATTTTGAAAGAAGGCATGGAGATGGGTAAATAGGCTATGTAATTGAATTATTGAGTCCTTATTGATATACTTGAGTTAATTATGCCTAGATAATACTATTCCGGAGTTGATTTTTAATGGAAAGGTGGTGTTAGAGGGTTGATTGCTATACTTTGGACCCGAGGTAAGTGTTTGGTCTAACCTTAGCTTGAGGGAATAGGAGTTGAGTATAATTTGCTACTTGCTAATTGTCAAATACAATGTATAGGCATGGTGATGAGTATAGGTGATTTAATTTGCTACTGGATTCACCTTTTAAAATCGATATAGGTGATTTAGCTACGTGTATGCTTGTGCAAATGTTCTACATTAAGTCCAATCAATAAATAAGAGTAGAGTCAATGAATGGCACATAAGTTGCGATCACCACAAAATGTATGGTGTAACAAAAAAAGCAATGAAGTTTGAAGCAGCGACCAACACAATAAGATTAGCTACACAAAGCTGATCAAATAGTTCAACACGGAGGAAAACAATTAATAGTATGCGAAGGAAAACAACAATCAAAGATAAGTACACAGAAAATGGGAAATGACAACAAGAGCACTCCCGAGGTACCGCCTTATAGTCTCATATCATAAATGAATCACAATTTTCCTTATTTCACCGCGGGAGCCTTTATATTTAGTTTTTGAAAATCATTTTTCTGAAATAGCATCCCGCATTTTAGCCTACCTTATCACACTGCATGGTTTCTAGTAGTTTCCCTACTATCCATGCATTTCAAGCCCACCTTATCTCACGGCATGCATTTCAACACCCAGACTTTATACCACCGTATGCGTATCAATAACAACACAACAGGAATCTTTTGCAATATAATAACATTCGCATGGTAGATACCTCGTGCAACACAATAACAACCGCACAACAGAAACCTCGTGCAAACACATAAACACTTTTCTCAACAAAACACGTATGCCAAAAATATAACAACTCAAATAAATGACTTTCACAATATGTGCCCACATGCCACAATATTTCCTCAAAACAGTTGCAATATCATAACCTTGTATATCCCTCGGTGCAAAAACACTGAATACAACAGCAACAACAACAATAATACGAGAATACGATAAGTAAATCAATATAATAACTTCAATACACAAAGAAATGGAAGAACGAACTCACTTTCATGGAATCATTGTTACACATTACCTCTCCCTTATTGAATTATTCTTGTTAAGACTATTATTTACCTATTGTGTCTTTCCTTATGGAATTCGATGACAAGAGAGATAGCTTTAATCAATGATCCGAAATAAGAATACGCCAACAATGAAAGGTATAACAAACTTCAATTAAGGCTAAGAAATTACGGAAGATATAATAATAATAATTTCAATTAAGGCTAAGCAATTACGGAAATGATATCATGACAATAAAAAGGGGCAACAACTTCAGTTAAGGCACATAAGAGTTTAATCGGCAATAAGGGTAGAACATGAAGCAATTCATTCCAATTAGGACACGTAAGGGTGATTTAGTAAATGGGGAATTTAATATTACAAAATAACTTCATATTTTATGGACATAGGAAACTATGACCAGTAGACGATCAAATTTCCACAATAAGTCTGAGTACGTACTCGTCACCTTGCGTACTTGGCCTTCACATGACACAATTAGCACAAAGACTCAAATCCTAAGGGGTATAGTTCCCCCACACAAAATCAGGCAAGTGACTTACCTCAAAGAAGCTAGATTGTTATTCTAAAATGACCTTCTCGAGTGAACACACTCCGGACGGCTCAAATCCAACCAAAATAACTTCAATTCATAAATAAAACTCATCGTAAACAATTTCGGATAATAAAATTTCAATCTTTAACAAGAACTAAAAGTCAACCCAAAAGTCAAACCCCCAACACGCACCTAGAAGTTGACTAAAATTATAGAATCCGATCAACTATTCGATAATGAGTCCAACCACATAAGAATTACCAAATTCTGATAATGAATAATCCTTCAAATCTCCGTTTTACATTTTTGAAAGATTATGCAAATTTCTCAATTCTTCCATTTGATTCACTATTAAATGATGGAAATAACCATATAATCATGAAATATAACCAATTTCGGATATAGAACACTTACTCAAACCAAACTCGTGAAGAATCCCTCCAGAATCTCCCAAAATCGGGGTTTCCAACTCAACCAAAATAATGAAAAATGACTTACTTCGATCCTTTATGTTTCTGCCTAGAATCACATATATGAAACAATTTGCGCTCCTGCAATGTGGATTCTACGACATAAGCATCGGTTATACGGAGTCCACTACCAGTTGAACCTATCGCATATACGGCAGTGTAATGACCCGGCCGGTCATTTTAAGTATTACATCCCTGTTCCTGTTTACTGAATATTTTCTGCTTTATAGCTGCTATGTCTTGTCGAGATAGTTGGTTCGGGTTCGAAAAGGTTTCAGAATGAGTTGAGACACTTAGTCTTAAGGTTGGAAGCTTAAGTTGAAAATATTGACCGGATGTTGTGTATACACAACTCCAGAATGGAGTTTCGGTGGTTCTATTAGCTCTGTTAGGTTACTTTGGACTTAGGAGCGTGTCATGATTGTGAATTGGAGGTTTATAGTTTAATTAGGCTTAAAAGGGCAGAAATTGGAAATGTAGAAGTTTGACTGAGAGTGGACTTTGTTGTTATTGGGCTTGTATTGGGGTTCCGAGAGTTGGAATAGGCCCGTGGTGTTATTTGTGACTTGTGTGCAAAATTTGAGGTCAATCGGACGTGATTTGATGTGTTTCAGTATCGTTGGTAAAAGTTGGAATTACTTAGTTTCAATAGGTTTTAATTGAGGTGCAATTCATGTTTTTAGTTTTGTTTAGTGTAATTCGAGGTATCGAGTATGTTCGTATGATGTTTTAGAACTTGTTGGTATATTTAGTTGAGGTCCCGGGACCTCAGCTGGATTTCAGATGGTTAACGGATCAAAAAGTGGACTTGAAGCAATTCTGGAAATTATCCTACAATTGTGATCGCACCTGTGAAGGTTTTGATCGCGGGTAAAAGGCCTCATGTGCGTGAATAGTCCGGCAGAAGTGGACTGGAACAACGTTGGGCAATGCTCGCAGGTGTGATAGTTTTGTCCGCACCTGTGAGGTCGCAAATGCGAAAGTGGAGATAACAGAAATGAAAATGGGAAGGGGTGTTGTCTTTGCAGAAGCGTATTTTGCGCAAGAGCGAGTCTACAGGTGTAGAATATGGGGCTATAGAAGTGAAGGAGCGGAGGTTAAGTGAGTTTCGTAGGTGCGGAAAATTGACACAGGTGCGAAGAGCCCTGGGAAGTGTACACTACAAGATATTTGATTATTAGTCGCGACATATAGCAGCGACCGTATAGGTTGCTACAACAACTATATTATTAGCAGCGACTTTGTAAATTGCTACAGAAGGTTAATGTTTAGCAGCAACTTTTGTTAGGTCGCCACTGATGTGGCTGAAATTTTCAAACCTGCTAAAAATAAAATTTTGGCTCCATATTTTTAGTAGTGACTTTTGGATAGTCGCTGCTAAATCTATGTTGCGGCGACTTGGTCGCTCGAATACCACATATTTTTACTTTTAAAATAATTTGTAAAAGGAAAATACCTATCCTAATTAATTAAAATATTTCATCTATATTGGGTCGCCCTTTGGTATGAACGAAACATTATTCACCTTTCAGCCAAATTCTTCAAACACAACCCACCAAACAAATTCTCAGCAAACCTCAGCGAAAATTTCAACTATAATTGAAACAGAGATAGGCTACCCAGTGAATCGGTCCTCAAAGATATTGAACTAATTCCTCATCTGTTGATGGAATCTGAATCCCTCTTCAAAGTATCACACGCTTCTAAGAATCCACTGGAATCAGAGATTTCTGAGTACACCTTTGATTACTTCATTCAAAATTTCACTCTTCTAATTTCCTTTTCCTTCGATTTCCTTTTTCCTTTTTCTCTTAAATTGTTGCTTCTCTGCTTTTTGAGAACTATTGTATATGGCTTTATTATTTCAGTTGGTTTGACCAAAATGTAAATCTCATTTGTCAAAATCCCTCAAATCAAAGTGTGAATCTCATTTGTCAGGTTTGTTCAAATCCTTAATCTTTTTAATTTTTTCGGGGATAGTTTCATGGAGGAAGAATCCTCGAAAATGGTTTTTCAGTTAATTAGACAAGGAGATTTGTTTGAGTCAAGTTGTTGGGTGAACCAGTTCTTACTTAAAATGGTATTTGGCTAATTTAGCCAACTCTTAATTCTGGTCAAAACAAGATGAAAATAGAATCACATGTGTTGCTAGGGATTTTTGCCCCCCTTTTTCTCTTTGTTTTCCTTGGAGATTTCTTACAAATTCAAATTTCTCGTTACTTCAAGTAAATAATTTTTATTTTGCTAAATTCTTCTGAATTTCTGAGGTAAAAGAAAATTTGGGGTTGTAATTAATTGCATAGTTTTTGTTTTATCATGTTCTTGATATTGTTGTAATGGAAAGGGTAATTTGCTTAATTCTGTTGAAGTTAGGATTTGAGTCTTTTTAGATCCAAATTCAACTTCTTCTAATGTTTTTTGCCGTAGAACTTTTATCCAATGCTAATTAGCTACTCTATGAATTATAAACTTTGACATTCAGTTTTCTTGTTTGGACCCTGGAGTATTCCACCATGCGCCCACAAAATGGAAAATAACGCGAAAAATCATATTGTTTGATGCTCGTGTTACCCTAGTGAATACCAAATTGCAATTCACCATTCTGGAAATGATTAGTAGCCATTTGGAATGCTAAACTTTGTGATTCAAATTTGTATGGTTCTATTTTACAATTTATCAGTGTCTTTTGTCCCTATAGTGAATGAACTCAAGGAAACCATGATTCTAATAATCATTTCTTATTAATTTTACTATTTATGTTTTCCAAATTCTCTGACTTGAGAAATGATTAAGAAATAAGGTTTCTTAATGGGTATGTTGTGACGACCCAAAGGGTCATCACCTGTTTTAGTACCCCATTCCATACCGATATTCATAGATTATACTGTGAGGAAAGAGAGTAAAAACACGAAGGGTGATGTCGTTCCATGATTTACATTGTTTACATTTTACATTGCATAGTGAGGACGAGAGTAAAAGCACGAAGGGTGATGTCGTGCAAGTTTGTGATTTTCTTGTCCTTATTGATATGCTGGCTTTGTTGTTCTTTTCCTTATTGAGATTTCTTATATGAAACTGTTATCTCCCCACAGCATGTTCCCTTCCCTTTATTAATTGTTTTCTCCCTATATTTCTTATACATTGTATATATGTATATCTATTTATTGGAACTGCATAGTTTATTTGGTAGTCTGGTTCTAGCCTCGTCACTACTTCGCCGAGGTTAGGCTAGGCACTTACCAGTACATGGGGTCGGTTGTACTGATGTTACACCTGCACTTCTTTATATTTTGCAGATTACGCAGCCGGACCCGGAGGACATCATTAGTGGAAGTGTCTTCCAGCTTATCATAGAGGCTTCAAGGTATACCCGCTGGCTTTCGTGGGCCTTGGCGTCTTTTCCATCCCTTTTGTCTTCGATTCTGTCTTATTTTTCCTCTAGCTTCAGAGGCAGACATGTATTTCCTTCCAGACATGTATTTAGCACTCTTATAAACAGTTCGTGAGTTTGTGACTCCAAGTTTTGGGAAAGTTTATGCGTTGTTATATCATATTTTCCTTATTTAGCTTGAGACCATATTTATTTCTGCTGTTAAACTGTGAACCGTTTAGTTTATCCTATTAAATTGATGTTAATATGCTAGTTTATCTATACACGTTGGCTTGTCTAGCGGGTTCAACGTTAGACGCCATCACGGCCCGATGGTCGGAGTTCGGGGCATGACAAGTTGGTATCAGAGCTCTAGGTTACTTAGGTCTCACAACTCACGGAAACTTGGTAGAGTCTGAAGGATCGGTACGGAGACGTCTGTATTTATCCCCTAGAGGCTGCGAAGTTAGGATGACTCCTTATTTGTTTTCTTATCTGTAGTGCGTTATGAATTCTGAGTACTGATTGAGTTTCTATTCTATTCCCTCGCAGATGGCAAGGACGCATGCTTCCCTTGGTTCTGCCAGCAGCCTGACACTCTTGCTACAGCTCCTACTCGGGGTCAAGGTCATGGAAGAGGTCGTGCTAGAGGACGAGGTCGGGGCTGGGCTCAGCCTAGAGCAGCAGCCCCAATGGAGGACCCTCAGGTCGAGTTTGACGAGGAGGTCCCAGTTCCGGCAGACCCAGTTAGACCAGCTCAGGTCCCAGAGGGGTTCATAGCTACCCCAGTACTTCAGGACGCCCTTGTCCGTCTAGTCGGACTCATGAAGAGTGTAGCACAGTCGGGTCTTCTTCCTACAGCGACAGCCGCCTCTCAAGCTGGGGGAGGTGCCCAGACTCCTGCCGCCCGCGTGCCAGAGCAGCTAGCTCCATAGTTTCAGACTCCGGCACCTTAACCAGCCGGGGTAGCTCAGCCGGGTATTTCAGCACCGGTAGCAGAGGGAGCAGCTATGTCAGTAGATTCTTTATGGAGACTGGACAGGTTCACTAAGTTATTCACTGCTACTTTTACTGGTTCACCATCAGAGGACCCCTAGGACTATTTGGACAGCTTCCATGAGGTTCTTCGGAATATAGGCATAGTGGAGTCCAACGTGGTCGACTTTGCTACTTTTCGATTAACTGGCGCAGCCAAGAGTTGGTGTAGAGGATATTTCTTAGCCAGACCAGCTGGATCTACACCTTTGACTTGGACTCAGTTCTCAGAGGTATTTATGGGGAAGTTCCTTCCTATTACTCAGAGAGAGGACCTTCGGAGGCAGTTTGAGCGTCTCCAGCAGGGATCTATGTCCGTCACTCAATACGAGATCAGGTTCATCACTCTAGCCCGACATGCTCTTATGATACTTCCCACTGATCGGGAGAGGGTTCGGAGGTTTATCGAGGGATTGGCCCGGCTTATCAGACTTCATATGGCCAGAGAGTCAGGTACAAATATATCGTTCCAGGATGCGACCAATGTGGCGAGGAGGATTGAGATGATTTTGTCATAGGGAGGTGGTCATGGGGCTGACAAGAGGCCCCATCATTTCGGTCGTTTCAGTGGAGCCTCATCTGGGGGTAGGGATTCATCAGGCAGAGGTCATCCTCCCAGACCTTTTCAGTCAGCTCTCCAGGTTTCCCATGGTACTTCAGGTGGTCGTGGTTATCAGACGCACTATTCTGATAAGCATCCTTATAGTGCGCCACCAGCTCCCATCAACGCACCACCGCATCAGAGTTTCCGAGGTGGTCATTCAGGTTGACAGGGTCAGACTCAGTTCCCTCAGCAACCGAGGTCTTGTTAAACTTGTGGCGATCCGGGTCACCTTGCCAAATTTTTCCCTCGAGCACTAGGTAGTTCGCAACATCAGGGTTCTCGTGCTATGGTACAGGCACCAGGTGTTCCACAGCCTGCCCAACTAGCTAGAGGTGGGGGTAGAGGTCCTAGAGGTGGAGGTAGAGGTCATAGAGGTGGAGGCATCCAGCAGCCGGCCGTCCCAGAGATGTGGTTCAGGGTGGTGGGGCCCAGCCCCGATGTTATGCTCTTCTAGCAAAACTAGAGGCTGAGTCTTCAGATGCAGTCATTACATGTACTATATAGGTTTGTGGCAGAGATGCTTCAGTGCTATTTGATCCAGGGTCTACATACTCGTATGTGTCCTCTTATTTTACACCATACCTGGTCATGCCTAGTGATCCACTAAGTGTTCCTGTTTATGTATCTACACCGGTGGGTGATTCTATCATGGTTGATCGAGTCCATCGTTCTTGTATTGTGGTGATTGCTTTTAGGTATGGTCGACCAGTACATGGGGTCGGTTGTACTGATGCTACACCTGTACTTCTTTATGTTGTGCAGATTACGCAGTCGGACCCGGAGAACATCATTAGTGGGAGTGTCTTCCAGCTCATCATAGAGGCTTCAAGGTATACCCGCTGGCGTTCGTGGGTCGTGGCGTCTCTTCCATCCCTTTTGTCTTCGATTCTGTCTTATTTTTCCTCTAGATTCAGAGGCAGACATGTATTTCCTTCAAGACTTGTATTTAGCACTCTTATAGACAGTTGGTGAGTTTGTGACTCCAGGTTTTGGGAAAGTTTACGCATTGTTGTATCATTTTTTCCTTAATTAGCTTGAGACCGTATTTATTTCCACTGTTAAACTGTGAACCATTTAGTTTATCCTATTAAATTGATGTTATTATGCTAGTTTATCTATACACGTTGGCTTGTCTAGCGGATTCAACGTTGGACGCCATCACGGCCCGATGGTTGGAGTTCGGGGCGTGACATATGCCATATGATCTAAAGAGACCTATCAGTACAAATTTTGGTTTAGATCTATTATTAAGTTGTGAATCATTCCTATTCCACAAACCGAAGCAATCTACTAGTGGTACATGGAGGTACATTCTTAGAGTAAACTTCATAAGGTCATAGTAGAAGCGCCATAGATAATTGTAACTTGTTAGGTAATGCATAGAGAGATAGATGTCTCAAACTTCTAGAATATTGCATGTTCATTACAAGATTATGCACTTTAGAGACAAGCTACAGAAACTTTGCAATTCATTTGTATCTGCTTCACTTCTAATTTGCAGTTCATTTTTCTCTCTATCTACTATGTATTGACTCACCTAAAGATCTTCCCTTTCTGAGTTCTACTAGACATGTAAATTTTGTCTTGGGTTCTTTGTACTAATATTGTTCTTGTTTTCTCTATTTTTCTTGTTATTGCTTAGTTTCATTTCTGTTCCTAATCAATTTCGTGCATTTAGGGATAATTCTCTTTCAACTCGCTGCCTCAAGTGTTGTCTACTCTCTTTGGTGAGTTTTTCAACATTCTTTTTCTTCTCTCTTTCAATATGTATGGGATCTCTCTGCCTTTGGAGTAGCATCTGTTGAGCTCTTTATCATTCTCATCTGCCATTGTGCGGATGGAGCCAAGATCTGAGCCATCTTCACCTAAACAACTAAAATGTTCAAATAACAACACAATGAATGATGTGGTTGTTTACCTGCCTCCTTGAATTTTCTATTTGTTGTATCAGCAATTCTTCCTAGAATGCAAAATGTTATAGCTCACTATTCTCTCTTGACTGTTGCTATATGAGTCATTGCTAAAGCTCTAATCTTTCTCATTTCTTTGCTCATTAACTTGCAATTGGTTAGTGTTCTTGACCTTTGCAATTTTTTGGTTAATCTGTTGTGCTTATGTTGGCCCTGAACTTGTATTTTTGCCTATTATTTCTCCAGTACCGAGTTCATTGTTATGCCTTGCTTGGATTTTATGTTGAGATCTTTTTTTGTGAGGCTGATATCTGCTCAGAATTTGTCCGAACATGTTTACTTTAAGAGACTCTTTCTAAGTCCTTCTTGTGTGCATTGCTACCTGTCATTTTCTTCGAATCATTCCTTAATTATACATGTTTTAGATGTTTATGCTGAACCATTACCTGTGGGAATTGATACTTGTTATTAGAATTGGACGATGATTTGTTTGACCTGAGTTTCATACTAATCTTCCCTATAAAAGATTTCCGTTCGACGATATGATTAGTGACCATGTCTTGTTGAGGTTTCCATGTATGAATTGTTACTTAGCTTTTAGTCTTTCATGTTGAGTACCTTCCTGTGAGAATTTCTATTTGAAGCGGTTCATGACCATGTTCTATCTTAGATGTTTCATCTTAAGACTCCCATGTATGTACTTCTACTTAGTTGTCTCATCTAAACAAGTTCTGGACCATGTTTTCCCTGAACTTTTGTTGTTGTTCTAGACTATTTTAAGGCCCAGATCCGCCCCTATGTTATTCTATATTGTAATTGAGGTTGTAATTTAGGCCTGTAATAATTTGTATAAGATAAATGATTGGAAAATTAGTTAGAAGGGGTTGGGTATTTTAATTACACATAAACAGGTAGAAAACAGGCCTATAGGGTCTAAATGATCTTACTTGCTACTTGTTTGCCATGTTCTAATTTTGTGTACTACTTGCTAATAGATAGCATGCTTATAGCACACTCAACTTTGCATATTCGCTTAGACGTCATGATTTAGGACCTTAAGTAAATTTTTAATTCAGTGCTTCCAATGTGATTTATAACTTGTTTGACAAACATACCTATAGCACAAACTTTGTGTTAACTTGTTTGAATACTTTCTCTTCCACTTAGAAATCATATATCAGGATGTACCCTTAGCTATCATGATATATACCAATTGTGATGTAGGAATTTCTGATTTTAAAGGATTGTGGCATTTGCTACCTTTATCCACTAGTTGGTGATACACATTATATGTTTATTTTATATATTAGTTTGCATAACCTTTACATTTATTAGCAATGTGAAGTTTAATAAAGCCAAAAACAATGTATCAGTAATGTTATAACTAATTTTCCCTGTTAGACCAACCAAATATTATATGACTCATCCAAAATCACAAGCTTCTACGGTAGATGACCTCCCTAAATGTGTTACTTCGTTCCTCATTTTTTTAACCTTTGTTGAAATAGGTGTAAACTTTTGCAACAATAACCAATTAGTATTCGAGCATACCATTAACCTGGTTCATGATTTCCATCCTCATGCTGTTTTTAGGTGAAAATTGGACCAACAAAGAGTTGGAACTTCAAGAGGAAATGATTACAAAGATTGAATATTGCTTTAAGTTGATAGGATAGCGTACGTAAAAGATGACCCTAATAAGGAGATGGTTTGCTGTTATTACGTTTTTCCAATGGATTTTGGGGTTGTCTTTGGAAAGAACATGGTACAGGAATAACAACAATGAGTGTAGAGCAGCGTTAATCAACAACAAGCAATAAGTCACAAACAGATTCAGTGTTAACTTGTTTGAATACTGCCAATTTTGAAGGGAATGGCTGTCTGCAGAAGCTATCTCACCAATCTTGTCTTGTGTCTGCTTGATCTTGTGTAACTGTTTCAACTAAATGTGACATCTAAGATTTATGCAACTCTTGCTTTGTGGTCCAGACAACTTTTGCAATTGTTAAGCTGCTTTTAAGTACACAAACTTTGGTCGCAATTTTTGGCTTTCCTTTACCATAAATTGAAAAATCTCAGAATTTTGATAGTAGTTGGATATAACAAATCTCATTATGTTCCTTATATGTATTACTCTTTGTCTAACAGGGACAAGGCACTTAAACAGTGGTTCAAGGATGGTGTCGGGCAAGGAGCAGTTACAAGTCACTTAATATTTTATCTTTTTGGGATATGTATATGCGTATAACTACAATGCACAATGAAGTGTCGGTTAGTATATATGTAATTAACTTTTTAGTAATGATAATATTTATAATATTCGGCTTGAGAAATTCTTTTGGTGTTTGTCAAACATTATTCGTTGCTTTAATATTGATAGTCAATTGATATGAATATCTCTACATGAAATTTTAGAGAACTAGGTTCCCAGTGGCATGGAAATGTATATAATTTTGGTCGTTAGAATTGCTGAAAAAATAAGTTTTAGTGGCGACATAGTTTTGTCTAAAAATTAGTGATTGTTGTGATATAAAAGTTTCCACTGTAGGCCTATTTCTTTTGCAGCGACTTTAGTCACTACAGAAAACATTGTGTCTTTCATGGTTAAAAATTTTGTGGCGACTTTAGTCGCTATTAAATGACATTTATAGTGGTGACATAATTTTGCCACTGAACATAAATATTTTATGTGGCGACTTTAGTCGCTACTAAATGACATTTATAGTGGCAACATAATCCTGCCATTAAACATAATTTTTTTTTTGTGGCGATGGTAGTCACTGCTAAAGGTGAATATATATGGCGACCCATCTAATATTTGTTCTTATGGAACAATTTTTTGTATAATTTTCCAACCTTTTGTGGCAACTCTTTCGTCACAAATAACCTTCAATTACGGTTGTGCTTGTGGCAATAAAAACATCACCACTAATACCTTTTAGCAGCGACTCCTAGGGATATTGTGGCAACTAAAGTCGCCACAATGAGGTTGATTTCCTGTAGTGGCTTAGGTCGAAGGGTCCGAGATTCCTTCTCATTTTTGGACCTTTCAAGCTCGGTTGGGGGAAATTTCTGAGGGAGATTTCATGAAACTTCTACAGGTAAGTCACTTATGATAAATTTTACTCTTTAATTTTGCCTTATCATTGAATTTTCCGACTAGTTTACGTGATTTTGAGGTGTACTTTGAGAATTTTGGCCTTGGGATTTAAAAATAAGAATTGGGGATTTGAGTGACTAATTGATTGTCGGAATTTGGTGAATTTGGTATGGTTGGACTCGTGGTTGAATGGGCGTTCATATTTTTAACTTTTGTTGTGTTCCGAGACGTGGGCCCCATTGTTGACTTTTAGGTCGATTTTCAGATTTTATTGGGAAAGCTAGTATTTTCATATGTAATATATTCCTATAATTTGTGTTGACTATATCGAATGAATTGTGACTAGATTCGAGGAGTTCGGAGGCCAATTCCTGTGACAAGGGCTTATTGAAATAGAGAATTTGCACGGTTTGAGGTAAGTAACACTTCTAAACTTGGTTCTAAGGGTATGAATCCCTGAATTATGTGTTATATGAATTGATTGGAGGTGAAGCACATGCTAGGTGAAGGAAGAGTGGACGTGCACCATAGAAATTGCGACTTAATTGATTATGTGGTGTTGCATAATCATATAATTATGTCATTATCCACATATCCTCGATGTGTTAGAGAAATTGAGTCGGGACCCACAAGGGTCATATTGCCATTGATCTAATTATTTCAAAATATAAATTTCATACTCAATAATGTTCATCCAGTTGTGAGGATATTTATGGGATCGAGTTGAATGTCGCAGCAAGCCTTGCATGTTTTATTATTAAAGGAGCCCCAACAGTGAGCGTAGTTGATATTATATTGAGGGATTGATCTTCCCTGGGATGGATTTTCCCCGGACAGTACTGAGTGATTGATTACTCTAAGAGTGGGAGTACGTGAGATTTTTATTATGTTGTATCGCATATGACATGTACATTGGCCCGTAGACAGAGAGATGTCATATTCCTCATATCATTCAGATTTGATCAATTGTCTTGTATTGAGTTTAACTGTTGAACTTGAAAGCATGCCTATATTTCTGTAGTATTATTTCCTATGATTAGATTGTAATTATTGAGCTCGTCGCTACTTTTAGCCAAAGGTTAGTCTTGTTATTTATTGAGTACATTGGGTTGGTTGTACTCATACTACACTCTGCACTTTGTGTGCAGATCCAGGTACTTCCGGACAAGGCAATTCCTAGATTTTGGAGATTTATCTATTGGAGACTATCGAGTTAGATGCGTTGGCGTGCGCAAACGTTGACTCTCTTTCCTTTTAGTTATTTGTATTGCTCTATATTTTCACACAGTGTTTTTATCAGTCAGACTGTGTTCTCATTTAAATGCTCGTATACTTAGTGACACCAAGTTTTTGGAGTGTATTGTATAAAGACATTATTTTGTATCAGGAATTGTGGGATTTTACAATTAAGTTTATTTATTGTGTTTTCAAACTTAAAAGAATTGGTTATTTATTGAGGTTGTCGGCTCGCCTTGTATTAAGATGGCGCCATCATGACAGTGAGATTTTGGGTCGTGACAAGTTGGTATCAGAGTCAGGCTTACATAGGTCTCATGAGTCATGAGCATGTCTAGTAGAGTCTTGCTAATAAGTACGGAGACGTCTGTACTTATCTTCAAGAGGTTGTCGAACCCTTAGAAAAATTTCACTTTTTGTATTCTGCCTTGCGACTTTCTTAATTCTGGAAACTAAATTTCTGTTATTCTATTCTTTCCCAAATGGTGAGGACATGTACTATCGGATCGGATGGTCAGCCATCAGTGCCACTAGTTAGGGCCACGAGAGGTTGGGGACGTGGTAGAGGTCAGGGCCGAGTTAGAGGCTGCGGTGTAGTTTGTACAGTAGTTAGAGCAGCACCTGTAGAACCACCAGTTCTCCACCTCTATAGTAGGTTCCAGATATAGTTTAGCCGGCGGGACCAGCACAAGCACCAGCTATGCCTATTGTGATTTCACGCCTTCAGTAGACTTATGATAAATTTTACTCTTTAATTTTGAATTATCATTGAATTTTCCGACTAGTTTACATGATTTTGAGGTGTACTTTGAGAATTTTGCCGTAGGGATTTAAAAATAAGAATTGGGGATTTGAGTGACTAGTTGATGTCGGAATTTGGTAAATTTGGTATGGTTGGACTTGTGGTTGAATGGGCGTTCATATTTTGTAACTTTTGTTGGGTTCCGAGACGTGGGCCCCACTATTGACTTTTAGGTCAATTTTCAACTTTAATTGGGAAAGCTAGTATTTTCATATGGAATTGATTCCTATAATTTGTGTTGACTATATCGAATGAATTGTGACCAGATTCGAGGCATTCAGAGGCCAATTCCTTAGACAAGGGCTTATTGAAATAGAGAATTTGCATGGTTTAAGGTAAGTAACACCTCTAAAATTGGTTCTAAGGGTATGAATCCCTGAATTACGTGTTATATGAATTGATTGGAGATGAAGCACATGCTAGGTGAAGGGAGTGTGGACGTGCACCATAGAAATTGTGACTTAATTGATTTTGTGGAGTTGCATAATCATATAATGGTGTCATTATCCACATATCCTCTACGTGTTAGAGAAATTGAGTCGGGACACATAGGGGTCATATTGCCATTGATCTAATTATTTCAAAATATAAATTTCATACTCAGTAATGTTCATTCAGTTTTGAGGATATTTATGGGATCGAGTTGCACGCCGCATCAAGCCTTACATGCTTTATTATTATATGTATCGGGGTTGCACGCCGCAATAATCTTATAGGATTTATCGTTATACGATCAGTTTGCATACCGCAGCAGGCCTAATTGGCTTATTATTATAGTGCTTGGGCTGAAGGAGTCCCTCTGGAGTCTTCACCCCCCGACAGTGAGCACAGCTGATATTATATTGAGGGATGGATCTTCCCTGGGCTGGATTTTTCCCATACAGTACTGACTGATTGAGTACTCTGAGAGTGGGAGTACGTGAGATTTTCATTATGTTGTATCGCATATGACATGTACATTGGCATGTAGGCATAGAGATGTCATATTCCTCATATCATTCAGATTTGATCAATTGTCCTGTATTGAGTTTAATTGTTGAACTTGAAAGCATGCCTACATTTCTGTACAATTATTTCCTATGATTGGACTGTAATTATTGAGCTCATCGCTACTTTTAGCCCAAAGGCTAGTCTTGTTATTTATTGAGTACATTGGGTCAGATGTTAGAGTTCATCTCGTGCACATCAGTTCAGGGCTCATCTATACCTGGTTCTTAAAGTAGTTATTCTGGTTCTCGAGGTCTGCTTCAAAACTTGCCACCATTTTTCGAGAGGGATTTCTATGGGTATGGAGAGCTGGGTCATGTAGGGAAATATTTTTCCCGCCTTTCGCGAGGTTTAGTCAAGAAAATAAGTCAGGCTACGACTCCTGCACCAGCCATCTCGGGGTGGAGCTCAGGCAGCCAGATTCTCCCTAGAGGGGGAGGTCGATCGGTGGCGGTGAGATTTTATTCTATGATATTCCTTCCAGACCAGATGTCATCGTTTCAGACATAGTGATCACAGGTATTGCCTCAGTATGTCATAGAGATGCTTCTTTATTATTTGACCCTGGTTCCACTTATTCATATGTATCATCAAATTTTGCTCGTTATCTGGATATGCCCCGTGAGTCCTTAGTCTCAATTGTTCAGGTATCCACCCCTGTGAGTGATAATATTTTTGTGGACCGTGTATATCGGTCATGTGTAGCGACTATTGGGGGATAGGACACTATAGTAGATCTCTCATTTCTTAGTATGGTTGATTTCAACATGATCTTGGGTATGGATTAGTTGTCTCCGTGTCATTTTATGATGTATTGTCACTCTAACACTGTGATGTTGGCGATTACGGGGTTTCCAAGGATCAAGTCGAGAGGCTCTATAGATTATGTTCCCCATATAGTGATTTCATATCTGAAGGCCCAACGGATGGTTGGGAAGGGTTGTTTATCTTATTTGGACTTTATGAGGGATGTTGGTGCTGATACTCCTAGTATTGATTCTATTCCGGTGGTGCGAGATTTTTCGGATGTGTTTCCTATAGACCTGTCGGGCATGCTGCCTGACAAGGATATTGACTTTGGTATTGACTTGGTGTCTGGATTCAACCCATTTCTATTCCTCCGTATTGTATGTGACCATTTGAGTTGAATCAATTGAAAGGACAACTTTATGAACTTCTTGATAAGGGGTTTATTAGGCCTAACGTGTCGCCTTGGGGTGCACCTGTTCTGTTTGTGAAGAAGAAGGATGGTACTATGCAGATGTGTGTCAACT
Source organism: Nicotiana paniculata (assembly GCA_005239505.1). Lineage (NCBI taxonomy): Eukaryota > Viridiplantae > Streptophyta > Magnoliopsida > Solanales > Solanaceae > Nicotiana > Nicotiana paniculata. Next base: position 18,011 of record MDKI01208037.1, on the reverse strand, counting down.
ATAGGCAGTTGAACAAAGTAACAATAAAGAAAAACTATCCTTTGTCGCACATCGATGAGCTACTAGACCAGCTTCAAGGAGAGACGGTGTTTTTAAGATTGATTTGAGGTCTAGGTATCATCATTTGAAGATTCGGGACTCAGATATTATAAAGACAAGATTCCGGAACCGTAATGGTCATTATGAGTTCCTTGTGATGTCTTTTGGGCTAACCAACGCCCCATCAGCATTCATGCACATGATGAACAGTGTATTCCAGCCATATCATGATTCATTTGTCGTAGTATTTATTGATGATATCCTTGTGTACTCCCGTAGCCAGGATGAGAATGCACAACACTTGAGTATTGTATTACAGAGGTTGAGGGAGGAGAAACTTTACGCCAAATTCTTCAAGTGTGATTCCTGGCTTAGTTCAATGGAGTTCCTAGGGCACGTGGTGTCTAGCGAGGGTATTTGTGGAGATCAGAGGAAGATAGAGGCAGTTCCGAGTTGGCCCAGGCCATCTTTAGCTACTGAGATTTGGAGTTTTCTTGGTCTGACTATGTATTATCATCGCTTTGTAGAGGGCTTCTAATTTATTGCAGCGCCTATGACTAAATTGACCCAAAAAAGGTTCTCTATTCAGGTGGTCGGATGAGTGTGAGGAGAGGTTTCAAAAGCTAAGTAGTACTTTGACCACAACTCCAGTTCTAGTTTTGCCTTCAACGTCAGGCTTTTATACACTGTATTGTGATGCTTCTCATATTGGTATTGGGTTTTTCTTAATGAAAAAGGGTAGGGTGATTTCTTATGCTCCACGCCATTTGAAGCCACATGAAAAGAACTACCATGTTCATGATTTAGAGTTTACATCCATTGTTCATCCATTAAAGATTTGGAGGCACTATCTCTATAGTGTGTCTAGTGAAGTATCTATGGATCATTAGAGTCTTTAGCCCTTAATCAAATAGATGGATCTAAATTTGATACAACGTAGATGGTGTGAGCTACTAAATGACTATGATATTACTATATTGTATCATCTTGGGAAGGCCAATGTAGTGGCCGGTTCCTTGAGTAGAAAAGCTTTGAGTATGGGTAGTCTTGCTTTTATTCCTATTGGTGAGAGGCCACTTACATCAGATGTTTAAGCCCTAGCCATTCAGTTCGTGAGATTAGATGTTTTGGAGCTCAGTCAGGTTCTAGCTTGTGTGGTCTCTCGGTCTTCCTTATATGACCGCATCAACGAGTGCCAACATGATGATCCCCATTTTCTTGACACAGTTCCGCACGGTAAATATTTTATTATTGGAGATGATGGGGTGTTGAGGATGCAGGGTCAGATCTGTGTATCAAATATAGATGGACTGCGTGAGTTGATTCTTGAAGAGGCCCACAGTTTTCGGCGCAAAAATGTATCAGGACTTGAGGCAGCATTGTTGGTGGAGCAGGATGAAGAAAGATATAGTGGGGTTTGTATCTTGGTGTTTAAATTCTCAGCAGGTGAAGTGCGAGCATAAAAAATCGGGCGATTTCTTCAGAGACTTGAAATTCCGGAGTGGAAATGGGAGTGTATTACTATGGACTTTGTAGTTGGACTCCTACGAACATCGATAAAGTTTGATGCTATTTGGGTGATTGTGGATTAGTTGACCAAGCCTGAGCATATTATTCCAGTTGGGACTACTTATTCTTTGGAGCGGTTGGATGAGATATCTACGAGATCGTTCTCCTTCACGATGTGTCTGTGTCCATCATTTCAAATCGAGGCACGCAATTCACATCACATTTTTGGAGAGCAAGGAAGCAAGAGTTAGGCACACATGTTCAGTTAAGTAAAACATTTCACCCTCAGACGGACGGACAGAGCACTATTCAGATATCGGAAGATACGTTACATGCTTGTGCTATAGATTTCACGGGTTTTTGGGATCCATTTCTGCCACTTGCAGAGTTTGCCTATAACAACAGCTACCAATCGAGCATTCAGATGGCTCCATATGAGGCTTTGTGTGCGAGACAATGTTGGTCTCCGGTGGGTTGGTTTGAGCCGGAAGAGGGTAGGCTATTGGGTACTAATATAGTTCAGGATGCTTTGGAAAAAGTTAAATTGATTCAGGATCGACTTCGCACAGTGCAGTCTACGTAGAAGAGTTATGACGGCCGAAAGGTTTGCGATGTTGCTTACATGGTAGGAGAGAAGGTTCTACTCAATGTTTTCCTATGAAAGGTGTTATGAGGTTATAGAAAAAGGGAAAGTTGAGCCCTCGGTATATTGGGCCTTTTGAAGTACTTAAGATGATTGGAGAGGTGGCATATGAACTTGCATTTCCGCCTAGTCTATCGGGTGTTCATTGGATTTTTCATGTATCCATGCTCCATAAGTATTTCGGGGATCCGTCTCATGTTTTGGATTTCAGTATGGTCCAGTTGGATGGTGATTTGACTTATGATGTGGAGTCGGTGGCCATTTTGGACCGGTAGGTTCGAAAGTTGAGATCGAAGAACATAACTTCAATGAAAGTGTAGTAGAGAGGCCAACCAATTAGATATGCTACCTGGGAGATTGAGCAGGAGATGCGGAGAAAATATCCACGCCTATTTGAGACTTCAGTTATGATTCTAAACTCGTTCGAGGATGAACTTTGTTAAAGAGGGGGAGAATGTAACGATTCGGTCAGTCGTTTTAAGTATTACAGTCTCGTTCCCCCATTTAATGAATATTTTGTGCGTTACATCTGCTATTTGACTTGTCGGCATATTTGGTTTAGGTCAGGAAAGGTTTCAAAATGAGTTGAGAGACATAGTCTCCAGGTTCAAAGCTTAACTTGAAAAGGTTGATCGGATGTTCACTTATGTGTAAACGACTCCGAATAGAGTCTCATGGTTCTGTTAGCTCCGTTGGGTGATTTTGGACTTAGGAGTATTTCCGGATTGTGAATTGGATGTCTATAATTGAATTAGGCTTAAAATGACGGAAGTTGGAAATTTTAGAAGTTTGACCGAGAGTGTACTTTATGGTTACCGGGCACGGATTGGGGTTCCAGGAGTTGGAGTAGGTCTGTGGTGTCTTTTGTGACTTGTGTGAGAAATTTGAGGTCAATCAGACGTGATTTGATAGGTTTCGGCATCGTTGCTATAATTTGGAATTCCTTAGTTTCAATTGGCTTAAACCTGGGCGTGATTAGTGTTTTTAGTGTTGTTTAACGTAATTTGAGGCATCGACTAAGTTCGTATGATGTTTTAGAACTTGTTCGTATATTTGGCTGAGGTCCCGGGGGCCTCGGGTGGATTTCGGATGGTTAATGGATCAAAATTTGGACTTGAAGCAATTCGGGAAAATTTCCTACTGGTGTGATCGCACTTGCGAAGGTTTTGATCTCAGGTGCGAGGGCGCATGTTCGTGAATAGCCCTACAAAAGTGGCCTGGAACAAGACTGCTAGTGCTTATAGGTGCGACGGTTTTGTCCACACCTGCGAGATTGCAAATGCGAAGTGGAGATCGCGGAAGCAGAAAATGGGAAGGGAAGTTGTCTTCGCAGAAGAGAAGTATTTTGCACAGGAGCAAGTCTGCAGGTGAGGAATCTGGGGCTGCACAAGCTAAGGAGCGAAGGTTAAGACGCAAGTGCTGAAAATTGACAGTAGAAGCGGTATCACAGAACCGAAGAAAAGGGCTGCATGTGCGGAGAGCCCTGAGCAGTGTATAAGTCGAAGGGTCCGAGATTTCTTCTCATTTTGTCCTTTCAAGCTCGGTTGAGGGCGATTTCTGAGGGAGATTTCACGAGACTTCCTTAGGTAAGTAACTTGTGATAACTTTACTTAATAAAATTGAATTATCATTGAATTTTTCGACTAGTTTACGTGGTTTTGAGGTGTAATTTCAGAATTTTGGCCTAGGGATTTAAAATTAAGAATTGGGGATTTGAGTGACGAGTTGATGTTGAAATTTGGTAAATTTTGTATGGTTGGACTCGTGGTTGAATGGGCGGTTATATTTTTTATCTTTTGTCAGGTTCCGAGACGGGGGCCCTGTTGTTGACTTTTTGGTTGATTTTCAGATTAATTAGGAAAGTTAGTATTTTCATAATGAATTGATTCTTGTAATTTGTGTTGACTGTATCAAATTAATTGTTACAAGATTCAAGGCGTTTGGAGGCCAATTCGCAAGACAAGGGCTTATTGAAATAGAGAATTTTCACGGTTTGAGGTAAGTAACACATCTATCCACATAATCAAATAATGATGTCATTATCCACATATCCTCTACGCGTTAGAGAAATTGAGCTGAAACTCGTATTAAAGATCTTATTTAGGCTATGCACTGATATTTTAGGACCCACAGGGTTCATATTGTTGTTGAATTAATTGTTTAAAAATATAAATTTCATACTCAGTCATGCTCATCCATTTGTGAGGATATTTATGGGATCGAGCTGCACTCCATATTGGCTTTATATATATATATATATATATATATATATATATATATATATATATATATATGCCTCATAGGCTTTATTATTATATGGATCGGGGTTGCACGTCGCAGCAGGCGTTATAGGCTTTAATGTTATGGGATCAGGTTGCACGTCGTAGCAGGCCTAAATGGCTTATTATTATAGTGCTTGGGATGAAAGAGCCTCTCCGGAGTCTGCACCCCCCATAGTGAGCGCAATTTATATTATATTGAGAGATGGATCTTCCCTGTGCTAGATTTGCCCTGTATAGTACTGAGTGATTGAGTACTCTGAGAGTGTGAGTACGTGAGATTTTCATTATGTTGTATCACATATGACATGTAAATTGGCATGTAGACATAGAGATGTCATATTCCTCATATCATTCATATTTGATCTATTTTCTTGTACTAAGTTTAACTGTTGAACTTGAAAGCATGCCTACATTTCTGTACTATTATTTCCTATGATTGGAATGTGATTGTTGATATCGGCACTACTTTTAGTCCAAAGGTTAGTCTGGTTATTTATTGAGTATATTGGGTCGGTTTTACTCATACTACATTCTACATTTCGTGTGCAGATCCAGGTACTTCCGGATAAGGTGGTTGCTAGATTTTGGAGATTTATATGTTGGAGACTATCGAGGTAGTTGTTTTGGCGTCCACAAAACTTGACTCTCTTTCCTTTTAGTTATTTATATGATTCTATATTTTTAGATAGTGTTTTGATCAGTCATACTGTGTTGTCATTTAGATACTTGTGTACCCGGATTTTGGGAGTGTATTGTATAAAGACTATATTTTATATCAGAAATTGTATGATTTTACTCTTAAATTTATTTATTGTGATTTCAAACTTAAAGGAACTGGTGGTTTATTGAGGTTGTTATCTTGACTATTATTAAGATAGGCGCCATCACGACAATGTGATTTTGGGTCATGACTGGAAGAAGTCCGAGTTTGCGTAAACTCAGGTGCGAGCTACAAATGTGCTTCTGCACTTACCTCGCTTCTGCGTCGCCAGACACCGATTTCGTGATCAGGCAGGCGTGGAAAATACCATCGCACCTGCGACCACTGCCCTGATCCTTCCCAGCCGCTTCTACGACCACTTCCTCTCTTATGCAACTGCGCACCTACGACCAAATCCATCGGATGTGCGATGGCACCAGTCCAGAACTCCTCGGTATTTCGAAAGTCCAAAAATCCAATCTGTTAACCATCTGAAATCAGCCCGAGGCCCCCAAGACCTCAAACAAATATAGCAATACGTCCTAAAACATGATACGAACGTAGTCGAGGCCTCAAATCACATCAAACAATGTCAAAACTACGAATCGCACAATGAATCGAACTTGTGAACTTCCAAATCTTCCAACTTCTAACTTCCAAAACTCGTGCCGAAACATATCAAATCAACCTGGAATGACGTCGAATTTTGCACACAAGTTCCAAATGGCATAACAGAGCTGGTCTGTCACTCCGAATCGCATTTCGACCCCGATATCACCATGGTCAACTCTCGGTCAAACCTCTCAACCTTCTAAAACTTCACTTTTCAATTTTCGCTGAAATGCTTCAAATTACCCTACGGACCTCCAAATCCAAATCCGGACGCACGCCTAAAAAATCACCATAAGAAGCTGTTGATTTGCTCAAAGGTCAAACTCCTGTCAAGTCTTTTCATTTAATCTTTAAAAAATGAGAATTGTTCTTTCAATTAAATCCTGAATAATCATAAAACCAATATAGACCACACACACAAGTCATAATACACATTACAAAGCTTCTTGAGACCTTAAGCCGCCGGACGAGGCGCTACTTTCCAAAATGACCGGTCGGGTCATTACAACTTCCAACACTTTTTGAAAGTTTATATACTCAATGGGTAGATATATAACCCGGGATATTTCCTTGCAAAAGGATAATGTCTTTTTTGATGGTATAACAATAATTTATTTCTTTATAGAATTCTCCATTCCATGGATTACAAAATGGATGTAGAGGTAAATCAAACCATGAAAGAATTCTCACGCTTAAATAGAGGTTTTTATACAAAATTGTGGAGTAAATTACTCCAAAAAGAGCAGCAAGAAAAAATTTATGGTCAGGAAATCATTGAAGAATCAAGAAGAAGATTGAAGCTTCTAGCAAACAGGAAATGAAAAATGTCGAAGTGGAAGAATTTAATCCATTTCAGCATGTTACTAGAAGACTTGAAATGAAAAAAGGAGTTGTTTCTAAGAAGGAAACTATTTCTTCTTATTTTGAAGAAATAAAAATGGATTTGGTAAGAAATTTTGAAGTTGAAATGTCATATGACGTGTCAATGGCATCAGTACGTAATACCATAGATGAAGAAACTTGTATGGCAGGAGAATCCCAAGGAAACCAACAAGAACAAGTTAATTTATATGAGATTGAAGAGTTTCTGAAAAAAATCAAGGAATGAGTTGAAGAATCTTCTACACCAAAAAACGATAAAGGAAAAATAATTATGAAGTAATAAAGGACACTAGAAACCTCAATAATACATATCAGAGGTCGTAGCAGCCGGTCCCAACAACTCAATAATTTCACAGAAGGACCCCCTCACTGATAATGGAGAGAATATCTTTTATAAAGTAGTTTGTTTTTATATACTTTGGAAAAGTGGAATTTTTTTTAGCTTTTTATCTTGTTGGCCAATTTGTCGGCCATTTTACTTTGTTTGTTTTGTTAAAGATTCATTATATAAGAATTTGAGTTCATAATTAGAGGCAGGCTTCAACCAATATTTTCATTCCTAAGTTTTTTAGTCTCTCTGGAATTCCTCTTTTATAAGACAAATTATAAAAGATATAAAAATCAGAAATGGTCAATTGGTCACCACCCGCAATCTCAAGTATTTAATTTATTTTATTTTTAATATAATTTGGATAAACATTTGGCCTAAATAATAGACTAAATAGTGTTGTGTTGAACTTATGCATACTAATCTACTTTTAAATCATATTTTCCTATTAGTTATACAGTGTATCACCCGATGGTTCTAAGGTTGAGATTGTAGAGCTCAAGAAGTTTAATAGTCCAGGCAGTAAATCCTAGTTATTACCATATAACTGATGGTCCTTAGATACATTTTAGCCAGGTGGGCGTTGAGAGAGTAATGATAAGGATCGTGGTTTAGGGTTTTCTTGAGAAGACTGTGGGCTTGACACGGCTGGTAGATTTTGTAAAACCTTCCTTGTAGCTCCGTCGAAGCGATTTGTTGGATACTGGAGTCTTCCAAACCCAAACTAACCATTTTTAGAGTCACACACGAATCCCAACTTTATGAACTTAGAATTTTCCAATTTCAACATCTGATGCCGAAATCTATCAAATCACGCCCGATTGACCCCAAATTTTGCACACAAGTCATATTCGACATTACGGACATGCTCCAACTTCCGGAATCTCATTCCGACCTCGATATCATAACTTCCACTTCCGATCGGATTTCTCAAAAACCTTCAAATTTCTATCTTTAGCCAAATGACTTCAAGTTGATCTACGGACATCCAAATTCACTTCTGATCGTGCTCCCAACTCTAGAATCATCACATGAACCTATTCCAAGACTCGAAATGCCAAACAGACATCAAAAACTCTGAAACGCACTTCAAGCCCAAATTTATGAAATTCTTCAAAAATGTCGACCACCACAATATATGCCGAAACGCTTCTGGGTTATCCAAAACCCGATCTGCACATAAGCCCAAGTCCGAAATAATCATACGAACCTGCAGGAACCTTCAAATCCTGATTTAGAGGTCGTTTACTCAAAATTCCAATCTTAGTTGATTCTTCCAACTTAACGCTTCTGAGATGAGAACTTTCTTTTCAAATCAACTCTAAACTTCCCAAAATTCAATTCCAACCACACCTACAAGTCATAATACCTAAAGGTGGAACTTCACATGACTTCAAACCACTGAACGACGCGCTAGAGCTCAAAACGACCGGTCGGGTCGTTACATACAACCCCTCGGGCAAACATCACTCATATACAGCCCCTCGAGCAAACATCACTCATATACAGACCCTCGGGCAAACATCACTCATGCCTCACAGTCTCTCATGCCTCCCAATCACTCAGCACTCGGCACTTGCACTCAGTAGGTATCTGCGCTCACTAGAGGTGTGTACAGACTCTGGAGGATCTCCTTCAGCCCAAGCGCTATATCAATGCCCATCAGGCAGAATCAATGAAACATGATGCGGCATGCAGCCTAATCTCATAAATATCCTCACAAATCAGGCCCTCGACCTCACTCTGTCATAAACCTCTCCAGCCTCTCGGGCTCTTAGAAATCAAAGTATTCAGCCCAAACAACATTTATATGATGCATCAAAATAGAGTAATAGAGATTGAGTTATGCAGTAAATATGTATAAACATGACTGAGTATAGATTTTCAATCAAAAACAATGAAAAGACAACAAGAAAAGACCTCTAAGGGTCCAAACAACACTGGCATAAGGCCTAAACATGGCATCCATCATGATTTTCAGAATATCTTTCTAAAACACGTAAGAAACATATAGTTTCAACAAAATATTCAACTTTACAGTTGATACGGGACAGACCAAGTCACAATCCCTAACGGTCCACGCCCACACGCCTATCACCTAGCATGTGTGTCACCTCCAAATAATCACGTGACATAAAATCCGGGGTTTCATACCCTCAGAACTAGATTTGTAGCCGTTACTTACCTCAAACCGATCAAACCTCTACTTCGTGATGCTCTTGCCCCTCGATTCGCCCTCCAAATGCTCCTAATTTATTCACAACCAATGCAATACCATCAATATACGTTAAAGGAATGAATTCCAAATGAAAAATACCAAAATAGACTCAAAACCCGAAATTGGCCCAAACCTGGCCCCCAAGCCCACGTCTCAAAATTCAACAAAAGTTACAAAACTTGAAAGCCCATTCACTCACGAGTCCATACATACAAAATTTATCAAAATCCGACATCATTTGGTCCCTCAAATCCTTAAATTGCACTCTTCAAAATCCCAAGCCCTAACCCCTCATTTTCACCCCTAAATTCCACTAATTAGATGATAAAACAACGGGAAAACTTCATAGATAGGTGTATTATATCTCAAGAAACTTACCACACTGAAAACCCCTTGAATCTCCCTTCAAAATCACTCCAAAAGCTCCAAAAACTGACTTGAAAATGGTGAAAATGAACCAAAATTTGCGAAGTGTTCTATTTATAATTTTTGCCCAGGTCTTTCGCACCTGTGAAAACCACTAAAGTCCTTAATTCTGTACCTGTGCCCTAGGCTCCGCACCTGCAGGCGCACAGCTGCACATCTCTTCCGCTTCTGCGAAACTGGCTCAACTTCTCTCTTCTGCATCTGCGCCCTAGGTCTCGCACATGCGGGCTCGCAGATGCAACCTAGACTACCTCAACTCTGTCTACACCTGTGAACACCCACGCGTGCCTACATCCTCGCACCTGCGGATCCTTCAGCAGATGCGGAAAACACCGGCAACCACAAACACCAACAGAATCAGCCATCTCCCAAGTCCAAAATCGATCCGATAACCACTCGAAACTCACCCGAGGCCCTCGAGGACTCAACCAAACATACCAAAAAGTCATATATCAACATACAAACTTAGCAGCACCTTCAAATCACGTAAAAGACATCAAAACACCAAATTACCCTCGGATTCAAGCCTAAAAACTTCTAAACTTTCAAATTCTGCAAACGACCCTGAAACCTACCAAACCACGTCCGAATGACCTCAAATTTTGCACACACGTCAAAAATGAAACTATGAACCTACTCCAACTTTTGGAGTTCCATTCCGACCTCTATATCTAATTTCCACTACCGACCAAAATCTCCAAATTTCCAACTTTCGACAATTGAAGCCTAATTCCACTACGGACCTCCAAATCACATTCCGGACGCGCTCCAAAGTTCAACATCACCTAACGGAACTAACAGAACCATCAAAATTTGAATCTGATACCATTTACGCACGAGTGAACATCCGGTTGTCATTTTCCAACTTAAGATTCTAAATAAGAGACTAAGTGTCTCATTACACTCTGAAACCATTCTGTACCCTGACCAACTAACCCGACATATCACAATATAGTTGTAGAACACAAAAGGAAACAAAAATGAGGAAAACAGGGCTATAACTTTCGAAACGACCGGTCGGGTCGTTACAATAAACAAAAATAATCTTAGGATAAAAATCTAGTGTTGTCCTCCTCGGATAAGATATCCTAAGATTAAAAATAGTACCGGAAGGGTGAAATAATAATCCTATAATTAGTTATCCCAACATTAAGCAGTAAAATTAATAATCCCAGGATTAATACAACATACTGATAGTCAATAAAAAAATTAATGTCAGGATAATTAACTCTATCATAACTTATCTTCAAACCAAACGACCCCTTAGTTCATGAATAATAAATAATGGACGAAAATCATCCCCCCCACACCCTCCAATTTCATTTTCAAAAATCAAATTCCAACCTCTAGTTTTGTAATGACCCGATCAATTATTTTTCTTTTTAGAGTCTCATTCCCCAAAATAAGACTCCAGTATGTACTTTTACTATTTTATGACTTACGGGGATGGTTAATCACGAGCTTCTAAGAATAGAATTTACGAAGCGGAAATGAAATAAATAAATAGTTTGTTTGAAAAGTACATAAATAGCACAATTTAATCTAAGGCGACCCCGAACAACAGAGGCAGCTACAACATGGACGCGGGTATATCTTCAAATCCAGTAACCCTTGAGCACAGTAACAACTGCAGTCAAAATTCGCACACAATATGTAGAAGTGTAGTATCAGTACAACCGACCCCATGTACTGAGTAAGTAAGAAACCTAACCTTAGGTTGAAAGTAGTGATGAGCTGGAACATAGGTCAGGTATCATACCAGTATTCTACAACAGTTCACAACAGCATAGCACAAGCAGTAAAAGGGTATCTCAGAAGTAAAAGGGGCTCAACACATTCACGGTTTCAGTAAAATAGGGCTGCTTTTCAAATATTTTAGTGAAACTTAGTTCTTTTGCCGAAATTGCCAAAAAAATACAGGTAAATTTGAAAGCTGTGATTTTTTTAAAAATCCTTTGAACAATAAGTAAGAAGTTTCATTTTCATTCCAAATATCAAGTGCAAAAAAATACCTCTTTGTACTCACATACCAATGTGTGTAAAAGTCATGAATCGTGTGATACTATACAACATTAGGAAAATGCATTCTATGCATGTATGTCAAATGTGCATATCAAATGTAATGCAACTCAGTGACAAAACCATATGAAAGATCTCAGAGCATCAATTCACTCAGTCCTCCCAATCACTTATATACAGCCCAACGGGCAATCATCACTCAGTAGGTATCTGTGCTCACTAGGGTATGTACATACTCTGGATGGGCTCCTACAACCCAAGCGTTATATATAACCAATCATCACATAAATCAATGAGGCCCTCGGCGTATATCTAACATGTTGCGGGGTGAAGCCCACTCCCAAAAATAAACATATTGCGGCATTCATCCTGATCCTATAAATACACATGTTGCGGCGTGCAGCCCATCCTATCAGTAAACATCACAATCAGGCCCCCGACTTCACTCATAAATATCTTCACAAGCAGGCCCTCGGCCTCACTCATAATATCCTCACAATCAGGCCCTCGGCCTCACTCAGTCATTAATATCTCCAGTCAATGAATAACAAAAGAGGCTTAGATATGCTATGCATATGAGTGTGTATGACTGAGTATATAAAATAATGAAAGCTCATAACTCCCAATTAAAAGTAACGTTAGTGGGTCCAAACAATATCAGCATAAGTCTAAACATGATATCTAACATGGATGAGAGCTCAACTACTATATCACATGGTGGAGACACAGATATGTAACGACGTGGCCGGTCGTTTTGTGAGACTTACCCCGTTTCCCCCATTTCTGCATGTAACGACCCGACCGGTCCGTAATGTTGGATATGACTTGTGTGAAAAATTTGAGGTTAATCGGACGTGATTTGATAGGTTTCGGCATATGATGTAGAAGTTTGAAATTCTAAGTTCTTAAAGAATTGGATTTGAGTGCGATTCATGATTTCGGCGTTGTTTGATGTGATTTGAGGGCTCGAGCAAGTCCGAGTCATGTTATGAGACTGAGTCGAGTGTTTGGACGGGGTCCCGGGAGTCTCGGGTGTATTTCGGGGTGGTTTTGGGTCATTTCAGAGTGATTTGCTGTTGTTGGTTTCTAGTGCTGCTAGTGTCCATCGCGGAGAAGAAATTGAGGGGCGAAGATTTGGCCTACGCGATCGTGTGTGCTGGTGTGCGATCGCGGTGAAGGACTGCGAAGGCTTGTGCGATCGCATGCGGGGAGCTTCGATCACGGAGAAGGAATTTGGAGAGCTTCTGGTTGGCCTACGCGATCGCAGGAGGTGCAATGTGATCGCGGAGAAGGCTGAGGTTTGGCCTATGCGATCGCGAAGGCATTCCCGCGATCGCGGAGAGGAAAGATCTGGGTAGTGCTGTTTAAAGCAGTATTTTTGGCAATTCTCTTTCATTTTTCAAAAGCTATGGACGAATTTGGAGAGATTTTCAAAAGGGATTTCATCAAGCTTCAGAGGTAAGAGGATTCTACCCATTTCTAATATTAATACAAAATTATTACATGGTTTTGATGTGAGAATTGGGGGAAAATTTGAGGAAAATTTGAAGGAAACCTAGAATTTGGTAAATTTTATTTTAGCAATGAATTGAGCTTAATTATTGGGGTAAGGTGCATAAATGCATTAGCAAAGCTTAGGGTTGGGTTTTTCTTCAAGAAATTTCGGATTCCGGGCACGTGGGCCCGAGGGCATTTTGGTCATTTCTCCGAGCGGGGTTGGGAAAGTATATAATCTGAATTTGTTGGGAGTATTAGGATGAATTTTCATTTCTTTGTCATTTATGTGGTAGTTTCGGAGCGTTGCGCGTCCGTTGGGGTCATCAGAAGGGATTGGAAGCCGGTGTTGAAATTTCGGAGCGAGGTAAGTCTCCTTTCTAACTTCGTGAGGGGGAATCGTCCCCCTAGGTGAATTAATTCAATACATTGTATTATCTTCGGTGGATACTTACGCACAAGGTGACGGGAGTTCGTGCGTAGCTACTATTATGCCATGTCCGGGTAGCCTAGGACCCACTAGCATGATTTATGTGTGTACCTGTAACCCTGCCTGTAATATTAAACTGCTAAGATGACCGAGAAACGTAATTGAATGTTTAAAAAGAGAACTAGAGTTCTTATTGTTAACCTTCTAAAAGATAATTGTTTTCGCTGTGAATATATGTGCACCTGGACTTGATTGTATCATGGAGTACTACTAAACTGGACAAATGAGTTTCAAAAAACAAAGATTTCAAAACCTATATTTCATGTTTTTTTTCATAAAGACTTTACCATTTTCATGAGAAAAGAATGGTTTTCTTGATAAAATGCGAATTTATTATGTGGATATGTGTAACTTTGGGTGCCTGAGTCGGTTGAGTGATTCGCGAGCAGGAAGACCCGATATTTGTGTATGTATTCTTATGAGCACCTGAGTCGCGTGTATGTTTCTCGAGTAGGTTAGCCGTATTATATTGAGAGATGCACTTTTGGCACGGGCCGGTCGATCCCCCAGCAGTGCACAGAAAGGATTATTACATCGAGAGATGCACTTTGGGACGGGCCGATCGATCCTTCGGCAGTGCATAGAGAGATTGAGAGCCGCACTTTTGGGACGGGTCGATCGATCCTTCGGCAGTGTGTAGAGAGGTTGAGTGATGCACTTTTGGGACGGGCCGATCGATCCTTCGACAGTGCATAGAGAGGTTGACTATGTTATGACTCCGGTCGGTTGTCTTACCCTTATGTGCGCATGACTATTTGGTATTATTCTATTGGTATTGGCTTGACATGTATTTGCGGAAAAGGAAAGTGCACATTATTGTTTATTCTCAGTGGTTACCTGGATTTCTATACTTGATATGTACTCGTTTCTCACTGTCTTACATGTCTATTGTTTTTCATCATATTTTGTCACATGTTGTATTGTCATACCTTAGTAAGATTCTAATTTGCCCCCTCGTCACTACCTCTCTGAGGTTAGCCGGGCGACTTACTGAGTACACGTTATTTTTGTAATCATGCTGCACTTGCTGTGCATTTTATTGCACTGGTACTTTCATAGCAATGTGTAGGATTCAGAGACTTAGGTGAGCTGCACCATCCAGAGGCAATCCGCAGTTGGCAGAGTCACCTTTATATTATATTTATTTATTTTTAAATTTCCTAGTCCAATTGTATCTCTGACATGCTTGAAGTGATTGTATAACTTCTTAGAAATTGGTCATGTACTTGTGACACTGGGTTCTGGGGATGTGTTGGGATTTATTTCATTTAATTGAATTGATGTGTTGTCATATTTAAGTATACTAAAATTTGATTATTTGATTATGAAATGCAAGAAAAGGTAACGATTTCGAAAATGTTAAAACTAGAAAGTTATTTCAATTAATTAATGATTTGTCTTGCCTGACCTTGTGTACGGCGCCATCACGACCTTAGGTATTTTGGGTCGTGACAACGTGGTATCAGAGTGCTAGTTTCCCGTGGGTCTCACGAGTCATGAGCAAGTCTAGCAGAGTCTTGCGGATCGGTACTGAGACGTCTGTACTTATCTTCGAGAGGCTACATGGCTGTTAGGAGTACTTCCCTTCTTGATTCTTCATCGTGCGAGTTGATTCCTTTGAGGCTTATGCCTATTGTAATTCCTACTCAATCTTACGTGTCGCGGAGTGCTTGCTATGAATCAGGAGTTTGAGTAATGGGAATGGTTCTACAAATGTTATTCGAGATGCTTCTAGGTATAAATGGTCGTGGTTGTTGTTATGGCCCTGTGAAAGGGTAATATGTTGTTTCAGCTCAGTAGCCATGTTTCTATGAGCCTTAAGGCCATGATCGGGTAGTGATGATGGTTGCAATTGATTGTCGTGCAGTGTCGATATGATGATAGAATGTTTGCCCGTATGTTGGGGAAGATTAATGGTTTGAAGGGAGGTCTTCTCAGAGTATGATTTTGAGATATCAGTGTTTTTGTTCCGGTAGAGGGAAGGCATTTGGAGTATGAATGGCTCGGTTGGGAATTATAAAGTAGTAATACTTGGTGTCTTCAAGAGAGATGGGATATGCACCTGTGACATGTAGTTGCTATCACTGATCGAATGGAATGTGTTAGGTTTGTCGGTGCTATAGTTTCTTCGATTGCATGGAGTCAGAGTATTGAGAGGAAGTATTGAGGAATGCGGTTGGCAAGGAAGGATCCTGGAATGAAGCAGGGCATAGGATGGGGTATTGAGGTCGTAGAGAGCATGCATTTCAGCGTCGCTGGGAGGTGTAAGCAGGTGATTTCTACAGGTGGGTTGTCTTCTGGGGATAGGTTAGCAATGGCGGGGTTGGCAGGTTCTGTGAGAGGTCCTAGTGGCTAGTCGATAGGAGATAGAATGTGTGAATTATGCTAGAGAATTCGAGTATTTGGGGAGTGCTAGCAAGAGAATTTTGAAGGTTTGGATGGATTGGTTGAGCTAGATCATGTTATCAAAGGAGGAAGGATCTCAGCAGGGTCTAGAGTGGTGCAAGAAATAGCTTCGGGTTAAGTGGGGGAGTCCCATCATCTGCAGTTGGGTGTAAGATTGTCTTCGCATGGGGTTGAGGATTGTCGGCGTGTTGGCAAGTTATTTCAGCTAAGGAAAAAGGAGTAAAATGGTAATTGTGCGTGGGATTTGATGGATTTGTGTTAAAGTTGGCCCTATCAGATTAGGGTTAGGCTTTGGAAGATTCAGAATTTATGCTTAAGGCATGAGCGAGTTGCAAGGATAGTGACTCAGTCTCGTGTTTCATTGAAAAAGGTGTTCCTATGCTAGGAGAGCCTTGAGGGTTGATTGTATTCGGGGCCAGTCAGAGTGGGTGACTCTCAATAGCAGTCCTAGTGAGTTCAAACGTTAAAGAATGCGGAAATTAGGGCTTCAGGCAGCAGTATGATCGGGAATCGAGCTTTTGCAGAGTAATCTCTGAGAGGAATTACGACGGTTGAAACGTTCTATGATATGTTCAGTATACAAGATGACATTGGAGGAGAGATAGAAATAAATTCCGGATTGAAGAAAATAATTATCAGAAGGGTATGAGACGGGTTGCGGGATTTGGGCAGCGTAGTCTCGTGAATCAAGGTCACTCGGGATGAGTGAGGGTTGAGTTTGCTATGAGTCGGAGAAAGTTGTTATTATTCCTGAGTAAATTGAAGATGATTAAAAGAAGATAGATTGACTAGCCATGGTTGAACTGGCATATTTGTGGCAGTGATCAGTCCCTTTGATGTGATTTAGTTATGCATGTGGTTTGTGCCGGTGTGTACAGGGCTTGTCGGCCGTTGAAACGGATCTCATGTTGGAGCATTTGAATGATATGACCTGTTAGGTGTAGGAGGACCCCAGAAGGTTTATGGTGGTATAGACTACTTAAGGATTTGCATGATTGGGTGATAATGGGAATTCACTCGTGTGTTGAGATGGTACTCTTTAATTGAGTCAAGTAAAATGTTTCTATATGATGAAGTGTTCACCCTATTGGTGGTTCGAAAGTTATGATTGAATTCTTGCACTACCTCGTATTGGCATATTAGGTGAAGTAAGAAGTATGTAACTGGGAGTAAGAATCAATATTTAGGTCCGATGTTTATAATGATGTCATGAGCTCGGAAGAGCAAGACAAAGTGATTTGAAAGTTCAGAG
Source organism: Nicotiana paniculata (assembly GCA_005239505.1). Taxonomy (NCBI): domain Eukaryota; kingdom Viridiplantae; phylum Streptophyta; class Magnoliopsida; order Solanales; family Solanaceae; genus Nicotiana; species Nicotiana paniculata. The sequence continues at coordinate 711 of MDKI01208037.1, read as the reverse complement.
TAAGCTGGTGTTATCTTCAGTGTCACCTCAGATCGGTATTCGGTGAAGGAGGCTTTGTACCCTAGTCCTGGGTTCTCAATGTGTTTTGTGGCCTTAGTGTTGTTGGTGTTATGGATGGGCAAACTTCTTTCCTTATGTGGAAGGTCGTGGAATCATGACCGCGAAACGATTGTGTAAAGTATGACATGTAGTCACTTGATGGATTTCAGATTTGGACTGAGTATAAAGAAGTGCAATATTGCTTAATTGAGAATTTACGCCTGGAGGGAGTTCGGTTCATTTGATTATGGATTATGGGGTGTTAGTCCTGGTGCTGATGGTTATTCTCGTGTATTATGAGAGAAGGTGATTTAATATGGACCCAGGAAAAAGCTATTAGCTTAGTTGGTGCGAGCAAGGTAGCTCGATGCTTGTGGATGGATTTAAATATGATTATGGGCTCCGTATGAGCCACGCATGTTCCGCTCAATAGAGCGCTTTTCATGGAAAGATATTAGAACAACGGGTGTTGTTCCGTCTTCGTCGAATTCATGTGTTATTGTGATTGTGTCGTGCGAGTTGTGAAACGACTTGATAATTTCTTATGTGTTGAGGTCCCGCATAGTGGGGATGTTATGTGAGCAAGATAACTCTTGAGATCCAGAGTGCATATATATATATATATATATATATATATATATATATATATATATATATATCGCACCTCAGTTG